>WTSP01011834.1:29250-49296 GCA_025331215.1 Actenoides lindsayi | reverse complement strand
CGCAGGGGTTCCCTGCGCCCGTCCGGTCGCACCGCACCCCACGCAGCCTTAGCGTGCGCAGCCCCCCGCCCCCGGCCCCGGCCCGGCCGCGCCGCTCAGAGCCACCCCAAGCCAGCCCCCCGGGGACACCCCGACCCTCGCCACCTTCCCTCTCCCCTCCCCTCTCCCCTCGCCCTGGTTTGACCGACGCCTCAAACTCCACGCCGCTGCCCTTCCCACCCGGACAGAGGCAAAGCCAAAGCAGGCTGCCCGGCCTCCAGCTCCGCGTCTCGTCGATCTTGAGCGGCGGAAGCTCAGCGCCGAAACCCCAACCCCTCGACCTTCCCCCCCTGGCTCCAACAGACGGTCTGAGACCGGGGGCTCTGGGTGACGCGGGCTTTGGATACCGTGTCTCCGCCGCCCCTCGGGCTCTTGCGTCTCCAAGGCTCCAGCAGGATGGCTGGGACTGGCACCAGAGAAGCCGGGGCCCGGGCTGAGGCGCGCAGCAGGAGCAGGTCCTGCGGCTCCTCCTCCCCGTGCTGAGCAGGCTCTGCAGGAGGAGAAGGGGGCGAGGAGCCAACGCTCGGTTAAAAACACAGATTCCAGAGATCCACACTTCACTGAGGGGACTGCAGCAGCGACTGGGACAGTGGGGAATCCGCGATGGATTTTGGGTCTCGGTAAAATCCTCCGGCAGGTTTTTCCTATCTGGAGCGCACTGAACACGGGGTGAAAGAGGGGACATCCCAAGAGCAGGGCACGCCCCGGCACGCTCCTCAGGGACCGGGCCCAGTCAGGCACCCGCGCAGCCCAGTTGCTCTTCCGTCGGCGCGAGCGGTCCCGTTAACGCGCGGGGCTGCGGGGCGGCACCAGGGCCCGGCCGTCCCAGCTCCACCAGCCGCTTCGCCTCGAGGAAACCACCGTCCCGCCGACGGGGCGAGGACGGGAGTCGGAGCCTTCCGCTTTCCCAGGCAGCTTTAAATAATGAATCGCATTTCCAGAACTTCAGCAAGAGGTGCCCGGGTGCCACCCGGCTGGGTGCCACCCGCCCGAGCTCGGCGGCCCGTCCGGCCCCCTCAGCAGCCAGCGCTGCGCGGGTGTCGCCGAGGGGCCGAGGGCGAGCGCGGAGCCGCCGAGCAGGGCCGCGGGCGAGGGGCTCCCCGGCGCAGCGAGGACGCCTAAGCCCACTCTAAGAACAGAGAGGGAAGTGCTCTCTTGGGAAAGAGATTCCCATTTCTTCTAGCAGCAACAGGTTCCCAAACAGCAGTCCCTTGTTCGGGAGTACAGGAGTGATTGAAAGCACTAGCACTGACGCTACAGGTATTCACGCTGTGCACACCGGCTGGACTGACCCCCCCCCAGTCCTCTCCTTTCCTCCACGCCGTTGTCTGTCTGCACCAGTTCACCAGGGGGATAGTTAAATACAAACGGGAAAAGCTGGTTCCCTTCCCACTTCCCCGATCTTCCAGCAAACGCACAAACAAACACAGATATATTATATACACACACCCGGGCGCGTGGACACGGACACGCGGCTAGGACCCGAAGGAAAGGGGAGCAGCCGGGAAAGGAGAATCCCAGTCGGGGGGTCCACTCCACGGCCCAACCTCCAAAGTGCCTCCTCCCAGCCTCAGCCCTCCGGGAATCCACGCGTCCCTGGGGGAAAGAGGCGGTGCCGGCCGCTCCCCCCCGTCGCTTGCAGGCCGGAGCTTCAATTCGACGTGGCAGTGATGGGCTTATCCAGTTCGAGATCAAGGCTGGAGCTGCTGGGGTGCAAGCTGCTGTAGCAGGACTTGCAGACTCTGCTGGGTTCGAAGAGCTGCTGGCTGGGAACAGGCACCTTCTGGTTACAGCAGCTGGAGCAGAAGACGTTTCCGCAGTTCCTTGCGTCGGGAACAGGGGAGAAAGGGAAAAGGAAAGATCAGAAGCGGTTTGCGAAAGCTCCCCCAGGTCTGTAACGACACCGTTCCCGGCACGGGGAGGGGTCAGCCCTGCAGCTGCTCCCCCCAGCCCAGCCCTCCAACACCCCCAGCCTCTGCTCCTGGCCTCAGAAGCCAAAGGGGAGCTCTGGAGCAGACCCCAGGGGGCAGCACCGAGCAAACCACGGTAAGAACCACGGCTCCTTAAAGGTGTCCCCAGCGAGGGCCCTTCCACACCCCACTGCAGAGGAAACGGAGCCCTCCAGGGACCAGGGCTGAGCTTTCTCTGCGTCTCCCCAAGGAGCTCAGGCACGGTGCCATCACCCTGGGGCTTCTGGCTGAGGGAGGGGCCAAGGCAGAGCAACCCGGGGTCCCGTCCCACTGGGGACACGGGGAACGTTCAGGGCCCTGTGCATGCCGCCGATCCAGCTCTGCCCCAGGGACGGACCGGACACCACGGTCCCGGGAGGAGCTCGGCCACTCCACTCCCAGGTTGTGCTCCAAGTACCAGCAGTGACGTCATCTCTGGTAACTCCCCAGTGCGCTGCTGGGAAGTTTAAGCACGGGCCAGATGAAACCAATCCAAGGCAGCGTGGGTGGATGCGCTCCCTCCCGCCGCCCCGACAGCGCGGTCCCTTCCAGGGTGCTGCCGGCAGCCCCAGGCCGCTGCAGGAGGGAGGACCCGAGGCAGCAGGGATCATGCAAAGCCAGGGGCCGGGCAGGCAGGGGTCTCATGCTGGGCAGGGCCGGGGGGCGAGCACTCTCACGCATTCCTGGCAGCCGCCGCATGCAGCTCGAGGCCGGGGCACCATCTCCAGCGGGCAAAGTCACGACCTTCTCCCCTCGCGGCCCCCCTGCCGCTGCGCCAGCCTGTCCTGCACGCTCATCAGGTCTCCCAAGGAGCTCAGAACGTCCAGGGACCTGATTTTGGCAAGCTGACCTCCACGCCTGAAGCCCTTCTCGTTAACTCTCGGGATTTTGAGACGCTAAGAAAAGATTTGTGGCTGCCAAGAGACCGACAGAGTTCTGCCTACACCCAGCAGCTGCCATCAATCCTTGGCCACCACGAGACAAGATTTCCAGATGCTGGTCACTGGCGGGGAAAGAGTCAGCTGAGAAATCCTATTTCTCCCTTCACTGAGCTCATTTTCTCAGCTCCTGGCCACACAGGGCACTAGGAGGCTCACCAACCCTCTCTGCAGCGGGTTTGAAACTCTTCTTAAGAACCCTGTTCGGAATTTCCACGAGAAAAACCAGCAGGAGAGAAACCAGCCCCGTGGGAAGAGCCCCCAGCACAGCAGCTCTGACAGCCCACACCTCTGCTGCTCACAGAGCGATTCTCCAGCAGAGGCTGCTGGTGACGGATGAGGTCAAAAAAGAACCTGAGGGATTAAAACAAACAGCTGCTCGTTGTAGCTCACCAGCTTCCTAACACAAGCTTTGTTGTTGGGTTGCCTTCTGGGATAGAGAACAGCGCTCTGGAACTGTTCTCCCTCGAGCTTTGGAGAGCTCTGAACACTCCTCTCTCTCTCCTGGCAGTCCTCTGCTTCGCTCGAGATTAAAGAGACATTGAAAAGCACGCTGGAAAAGGGATCTTGCTCCTCTGAAGAAAGGTGACTTGGACACCTCCTCCTCGTACAGATGTTTATCCCTTTTTTGTGGCCCTAACCCTCCCCCAGCTTCGCGCTACCTGTTCCCGCCCGGGGCTTGTCAGTCCTCCGAAAAGAAGCGGGAGAATTGTTTGGTAACACGCGGACCTCTCCCCAAAATCAGGCCAAAAAAAAGGTGCAAGAACCCCAACGTAACGGGCGGACTCGAGGGGCAGCCTCTCCTGGGTTAGCAGCGCAGCATTCTCTGTTACTGACACGCACGGCTCCCGGACGGTGAGGGTTAGTGTGACCCACGTCCCAAAGCCAAGTCCTACACGTGATCCGAGGAGGAGAGGGGGCCGCTCATCGGGGTCGAACACCCCCAGGCTGTGCCAGCCCACCCCCAGCTCACCTCCAGTGACTGCTCGGCAAGTGAAAACCAGAGCGGGGCGACAGAGCGAGTTAGTTTGGAGGAGTTACCAAGAAAAGGCAGACAGACAACAGACAGAGGCTGTTGTAAATGCTCACCAGATTTGATCAACACGTTCAATGTCCCTGCAAGGAGGGGAGAAAGAGCTCAGAGGGGGACGAGCAAAGGCAGCGAACAGAGGCGATGAAGGAAGGTGGGAATTTTTATCCTGCTCGAGGCTCAAGGGTGTGGGGGTTTCAACTCCCGCTCGCTCTCGGTCAGATGCCGAGCAGGCTGCCACCGATCCCTGGGCCGGCTGAAGTGGGCAGAATGGGAATACTCAGGTTTCTCACTGGTTGTCATTCCTTACTGGTCTGGACCATGAAGACCCAGAGCTCCCCTGGACAGCCCAGTCAGCCCCAGTTACACGTGTGGAAGCTGAAGACAGCCAGACACTCAGGGGAAACTGGCAACTGTACTTGAAACCCTGGGGCGCTTTTAATCCCCCGTGGGGTTGGGAGTGTCCAGGGTGTGTCCATGCACCAGAGCTCTCCAGAGCCAAGGCCTGGGGAAGCAGCAGGTGGGAGGGGGACAGAGGAAACCACCCCTGTAACTCTTACAAAACCCTCCACGTAGGCACAACTGTGTGCTCAGCAATTACATTTCGGACCTACAAATTTACACAGACGCAGTGGACATGGACAAAAAACAAGAAAGAAAGAATCAAAGCCATTCAACTTCTATTCGTTCTTCCCTGGGTCTGTTTATTTTGACAAGGAGACTAAATGGAGGAAAATCTCAAGTGGACACCAACCAAGAAAGATGTTTGGAATTCTCTACAACTTCAAAAAGCAATGAAACCTCAAAATGCGGTAACTGCCTTTTATTTAAAAGGCAGCTCCTCTCATCGCTTCCTCACGTCCAGAAACCAGGAATTGGAACTTATTCGAAAAAGAACTTAGAAACTGGAGATCCTCTGTCCTTAACTGGAGTTGGATCTACTGCAAAGGCCTCTGCCCCCTCCTCTTCCTGAAGCCCCTGCTGCCTGCATTATCTGGTGCAGCCTCTGTGGGCAGCGCGGCTGGCAAAGAATAATGCAGAAAACTTTTATTTCAAGTAGGTGTCCTTTTCAGTTTCTCGTACTGGAGAAAGGCAATGAAGAGGGGAGAACGGTTAAAGAAGGAAAGGAGCAGGTTTACAATCAGCAACGGGAGGAAGATGCTGTTTCAGTTGCTTGCACTGTTGAATTACTAAGTGCTAAGATGGCAAACTAGTATTTTATTTTTTTTCAGGGTTTACAGACCCTCTGAAAAAGCTAAACAGCCAACTAGTCAGAGGGAGGGGGGGGGAAAAAAAGGCAGGATCTGTTTAGGCTGGGGTGGAGCAGATATCAAATCAGGCTTTTTAAATCTATCCTCCTCAGGAAGTGGAAGGGGACAGGAGAACTCCCCAAGCGCTCGGCTCCGTCAGAGGCGAGCGAAGTCCTACTCTAAACCCCTCAACCCCCACCTCGAGAAAGAAACGAGGTGGGAAGAGAAGAGGCTCTCCCGGCCGAGGGCGAGGGGAGGTGGGGAGCTGGGCCGGGCTGCCGTGGTGCTTACCTGCAGTGGTGCTTCCTGCTGGCGAGCCAGAAGGTGCTGTCGCAGCCGTAGCAGTGGGCGGCCAGGTGGTCGGGCAGCCAGCGCGTCACCTGCGGCAAAGAAGGGACACAGCGGTCAAGGAGAGGGCGGCTCGGCAGGAAAAGCCACGCCACAACCTCCAAGCAAAGCACCCCGAGGAAAGCGCTTGTTTTCAGAGCGCGAATCGTTCGCGACAACCGGAGCCAGACGGCAGAAACCTTCCCTCCGAGAGCGGGCGCGGGGAATTCCCCGCGGGCAAAGGGAAATCAAGTCACGCAGTCCCGATTCCCCGCGGTTCTGTCTGTGCTTTTGAGAAGCAGGCAGGCCGAGACCGTTCCCCAAGCACGTGTCCACCTCAGGCTCCTCGAGCGTCACCTCCACAGCTCCTCGCAGAGTTCACACAGACAGGCAGAGGGCTCCCGGGCACGGGTACTGAGATTGAAAACGCTGGACACGAGTGAAACGCGAGGAAGAGAGCTCAGGAGCAGTGGCACGTGACCAAAGGCCGGAGGGCAATTGGAACGATGAGCGTCCCCATCCTACCAGAAGAATGAGCGGTTTACAGGGATTTAGTCTGTACCTCTGTGTCCTGTTTATCCACCTGTTCCCAGCTGGCTTCAGAGAAAATCTCTGTGCTGCAGCGAGACAAGCAGTTCTGATCCAGATTGCTTTCCGAGTCGGGTATAGAAGTCTGTTGGCAAACAAACACAGCTGAACAGAACCTTCCCCAGAGTCCTGCTGCCATACAAATCAAAGGTGGACAGTGGTGGGGAGGAGGAGGAAGGGGCACCTCCTGCTGCTCTGGAAGGGGGAAGGTCACCACCAGTCCCCTCTGGACAGCGTACCAGTGATGGCAAAACCAGAGCGCCTTTCTGAACGGGGCTACAAACGCCACACGCTGAAGGAGCTGGTGCAGTGGGGAGTGTAAAGAAAAAGAATAAAAAATAGTAAAAAGGAAAAAAAACCCTCCCAGACAGGTCAGGTTTTGACCCTCTGATGACAGGATGCTGTGAAGTAGAATGGATTAAAAAAAAAATAAATCTGTTCTCTGCTGCGTTAGCACAAAGTTCTGGCAACGCTCTGGGTGATTAACCAAAACCACCACGGTCCCGGTCCCTGTCCCAGGCTGTTTCACCTTCCAAACCACCACTAACACAGCCTTTTATCAGCCAAAAAGCTCCGGGAAACACAAGGCAAATCGCACGTGGGAAACTCAGACTCTGAGGCACACATGGGTTATTTGGGAATAATGCTTTCTTAGTAGAATTTATCCAGCTGGACTTGTGTTTTAAGTGACTTAAAACTCAACCAGCCCTTCAAATCCATGACAAATAGCAAAAAAAAAAAATAAAAATCTGGAGTTTATGTCTTTCTGTGCCTGAGGAAGGGGCATTTCTGGAGCTCCAGGAGCAAACCTGCTACTGCCAAGCTGAGGCACAAGGAGAAGGCAGAGGTGGGGTTCTCGGCGGCGGGGAGCTCTCTGGAGGACAGCGCACTCTGACACCCAGCCCTGCGCTGTGCCCAGGCCGTTCAGAACCAACGGCAGCACGGTCGCCGAAGCCAAGGCACCGAGTTTCTCCCGGGGTTCCAGGCTGGTGCCAGCAGCACCCAAGAGAGACAACACCAGAATGGGTGCCCCGAGGAGCACGGTGCTGTTATGCCCAACGGGAGCAGCCAGGAGGGCTCGGAGGCAGGATTTTCACACTGGATGTACCTGGGACTGTCCAGCACCTCTGCCACTCCAAACCGGTATTAAAATCAACAAAGGAAAGTTGGAAGCTTCCTAGTTATTTATTTTTTTCCTCCATTTTTCAGACATATAAACCACATTATACCGTGGGCGTAGGAAAAGGAGATGTCTGATGGGTGCTACACCAGGCTGAGGAACTGAGGCCAACGCTCTGCCCTGCGTTCAGACCCTCAAAAAGCTGCAAACTCTGCTGCAGAGACTCAAATTCCCCTCACCCTGCCCTTCGTGCCCCTTTCCTCCTCCCTGTGCCCATCAGCTCCCCCAGGCAGCTCTCCTCTCTCCATTGATTTCATTTAGCTAACAATATTTGGGCTTTGAAGAGCCAGGTTTTGCAGCAACGTGCAGAACTGCCCTGTGCTCCAAGGGCTCTGCGGAACAGGCCTCCTGCTCAGTCTCAGAGTCACTGCTACGTTCAAGCAACAGCATAAGGCCAGTGACTATTTCTTTTGGCTTTTTATTATTATTTAGTAGCCAAAAGAGGAGGAGAAATTAGGTTAAAAAAAAAAAAAGCAGAAGAGAAGCAACTTCAAAATCCATCCAAGAAACAGAGAGACATGTAAAAAACTCACCAGCTATCGAGATCTTGAAGTCGGAATTACAATTATTTCATTTACAATTAAAAAGTTCCTTTTGCAACCACCACTACCCTGATCATTCAATGGCTACAGAAATCAGCACGCTGCATTTAAATCACGCCTCAAACTCAGGTCTCTACGACTTGGAACACTTGCAAGTAAAAGCACAATTTAAAAGCTCCCTTAAAATTATGAATTTGTTGAGGGAAAAGTCCTCGTGGGCTGTCACAAAAGCTCTGAATTTACCCCAGCTCTCGAGCCCCGGGCAGAGCAGTCATCTGAAAAGGGGGTGGCTTGGACTTCATGGCTTCGAGGCAACCAAGGCAGCCACTCTGCACTTTCCCTGCCCTGAGCACGCCAAGCGCCACGGGTCAGTCCCACGCCACGGTCCCAAAAGTGACACACAGCCTGAGGAAAATATCCTTGCCCGGATAAAAACAACAGTAAACCAAAGTTTTGGGTGATTTTTGGTTTTGGTATGAAGGTGTTTCAGGACGTCCAGGTGTGCTGAGTGTGCTGTGGAACACCCAGCTTGGCCCAGACCTTTGGTACGTTTACGGTCCAACTGAAATACGGTGGAAAATATCAATTACCGCTAACTGTCGTTTGCCACCAACTCGGTCAGTTGTTTGCCCTCTGCTGAACGACTGGGGGAGTTTTAGAGAAGCCTGAGCAGCCAAAACATCACTACCTGAGCAACGACCCGAGAGCTGACAACGTGGTGAGATCCAGGAGGTGACTAACTAGCCCACCGGTGCCGGCAGCGGCCCGACGACCGTTTCACTTACCACTTCGTCTCCATAATCACCGTTGAGGCGTGAGGAGCTATTTGGGAACTGGCTCTCCAACCTGCTCTTCAACTCTTGCACTTGCTTCTTCAAGGTTTCTACTTCTTGCTGGTGGCCGGTTTCGATCTGGCGCAGGCGCTGCTGGATGACGTCAGTGTAGATGGGCATCCCGTCGTCGTCCAGGTGACTTCTGGCCGGTTGGTCCGGGCTGCTGGCCGCCTGCTGCTTCCCAAGGTGACCGAACATCCATTTTTGGTGTAAGTTCCTCAAGTGAAACTGGGCGGAACTGCAGCTAGCTGCGGAGACCTGCCGACTCAGAGAGGCCTTGAGCCGAGCGTCCTCGCCGTTGACGCAGTGTCCGTTCGTCGCGTGGTATTTCTGGGCGACGCTAAACCCCGCAGGCTTCTCCGCCACCTTGTTCTCGGGCTCCAGCTCCCCGTTGCACACAATCTCATCTTTACATTCAGCTAAAGGCAAGGCACAAGGGGAAGGCATCGGGAGGTGCGTGGTGCTGCTACCAGCAGTCCTGTGTACTCTCGACCCCAGTCTGTGCAGTTCTATCGCGCTCTCCCCCGCCTCCGGCCTGTTCTCACCAGCTCGGGAAAGCTCCTCGGCGCCGTGGTGGATCAGGTGAGGTCTGGGGCAAGGAGCCTTGGGAAGGAGCTCTTGCTTTGCTTCGTTCTCCGTCAAGGTCTCCGTCGAACTCTCGATGTTGGAGGTTCTGGCCTCGTGCGGGGCCGTGAGAGGGAAGGGGAGGCCGGCCTGCGCCGTGCCGTACAGGCTCTCCGCTTCGCCCTCCAGTTTGCCAACACCTTCTTCTTCTTCTTCTTCCACGTCCTTTTGAGTGTCTCTATTTAGAAAGTCCTCCGAAGGAACAGCCTGGAGTCCTTTCACCTGAGGTAACTTCTGGACAGCGTCGCTGAGATCAGCGTGCTCGTCCTGTTGTCCTTTAAGCTCCGAAGCACCTTGTGGAACTGGGTGTGGATTGGACGCCGGATTGTTCGTCGCAACACCTTTATCTGCCTCAGCCTTTTCACTGAGCTCACTCACATACCCGTGTAGATTTTCAGTTCTCTTCTCCTTATCCAGGGCAACCTCATCCCCTTTACCTACTGTCTCTACGCTACCCCTCAAGTGCTCCTCCAGACCAACGTCATCTTTAGTGGCCTCTTGCAAGATGTTCTCCATCTGTCCCTCTGCCACGCCAGCTGCAACAGAGAGCTCTGCTCCCACGGGAGCCCGGCCCTGTTTGCTCAGGTTGTCCCCGTCGAAGGGATCGTCCCCAGGGTTACCCAGGCTGCTCAGCTCCAGGGACCGGCGGTGCTCTTGCCACTTCTCATTGAGGCTGGGGTCGCTGCTCCGGCGGTTGGTTGTAGGCACGCTGCTGTCACAGGCTGTCGTCAGATTGTCAAACGATCTTGTCTTTGGTAACCTACAAAGGCACAAATAATCCAAATCCAAAGTCGGGGGGGGTTAGTTTGTCTTCCAATTATTATTATTTAAATGTTTAGCTGCTATGGTTTAAAAACTTCCCCCACGATTAAGACAGTAACAATTTGCTGACTAATGGATTTCTGGGAAGCATTATCTCAGAGCACATTTTGACCATCTGTAGCGCAGGGCTCCTTCAGTACTTTCTTTGTCTGCCATCAGGAAAACATGTTCAATCAGACTTCAAACGTCCCCAGAATAATCCCTCTACCACAAAGCACAAACACTTGCAGTCTGCTCACACCTCCCAATTCACACGCGCTCAGAAGCGTCATACAAAAAAAAAAAGCAGCAAAGAAAGTTATGCAACACAAAGAGCTCAAATTCAAGACAACCAAATGAAAGCTGATACCCCAACGAGGCTGTAAAGAATACTACAAGGCTCTGAGAAACCCAGAGCTTAATTTTATTCGCCAATTTTCTCTCTCTTACGCCGTCAGCTCTGAAATGTAACAGCTTTTAAACTGGAGGCAGCGACAACTGCTGTTGGGTAGTGGGCAGGGTCAGCCCAAGAGTCCCACAAATAACCCTGCGAAAACCCCTCCCCTCCCTTCCACAAACATTCTCCTCTTTACATCCCACGATATTCTCTGTTGATCTTACTTTACAGGATGGGATTTCTGGGCTCTAGGCTCACCTGCCCAGAGGCTGATCTTCAGGGCTAGAGCCTGGAACAGGGTAAGGGGCACAAGTGTCCTCGGCGGGCGTGGAGGGGGAAGAGCAGGGCAGGTAAACAGCACTCCAGAGCATTAAGTTCCGCACATGGCACACGGGATACAGCACCTGCAGGGGGGAGAACACACCGTGCTCAGCAACAGCCCCAACACCCGGGGGGGGGTGGTGTGTGTGTCAAATCCAGCCTCAGTACTCTGGGTTTACTCTTCAGGTTTGCAGCGGGGAGGCTTTGCTAGATCTGCAGATACCACTGCAGGTCAGCGAGCTGCTCTGGCCTTTGTCACCAGCTACACTGGGATGTATAATTATCTCTTCTTCCAGAGAGGCTGAGGCGTAACAATGCCGCCTTTCAGCTTCTGGGGAATGAATTACTGCAGTGTGCTCTCTGCAAATCTACACCTTAATAATGCTCCGGAGCAATTTAAACTGCTGAAGAATTCAGTGGCCCGTTGTTAGCGCAGAGATTTCCGTGTACTCTGCATTACACCAGACCATGCCAGAGCTGAACTCATAACCTCCTTCTGCGGGCTCCAATCCATCAAAGCCAGCCCCGTCTTTCACGGAAGCACTCGCACGGTCCCAACTAAGTAGATGCAGAAATACTTTGCTGAGGAGGCAGCTTGCTCTTAAAAGGGCTTCCTCCTGCAGTTTAGAACCACCTTGGGTCACTCTCTCAATTCCAGGCAGCTTCCTTGTGGAAAAGCAGGGAAGAGCCAGGATTCCCTGCCATGGAGCAGAGGGAGGGCTGGGTTTGATGGACGCTGCTCTTGAGCGACTACGGTTCTATAACAGATGTGGCTATAACACAGAGGCACCTTTTAAATGCTGAAGTAAAAGCACCAAAAAATGAAAACAAGACAGGAAATTACCAAAACTCCCACGTCCAGACAAACAATGCTGATTAGCCCAGTAAGCTATGGGGCAGCATTTCCCGGGAGCAGAGGACAGGTCACCGAGAGCGCGGGACATGGCACTGAAGGGCAGCCCAAGGACAGGCACTACCTGCCCACACTGCCCACTCTCTACTCTCCTCCAGGGAGCTATGGCAGCCACCCTGGCGATGCCAAGGGCAGGCTGCAAGGCGTGGAAGGGCTCTGTGTGACGTGGGCTGTCACCGGGACAAAGAGGCTCTGCCCGAGTGCAGGCTGCACGCCCGGAGTCCAAGGCAGCCAGACAGCCAGGGAGGGCTGATGTGAATAGAAAAATCAACCCTTTTATAACAAACGTAGCCATAAACTCTGTCCTGCTAAGGCAGGTTTTAATTTTACTCTAAGGAGCAATTAAAAGCCACGTCTATCATATGCAAAACCACTGCATGCTCCTTACAGTGAAGGTTTATGGTACTTTTTCAAACAAAAAAGGTTTAAATATCTGTGAAAATCTTTGTCCTCATCATGATGAATGACACATGTGATGACTGTTTGTCCCCATGCTCAATACACCGCATCCCTCGATGCCTTTTATCAAACACACAGAAAGGGAACTGAGCCCCCTCCCAGAAGCTTCAAGTGAGCCACTGCTATGGAAGAGCCAAGCTGAAAACGTGCAAGTATGAAGGGAAACAAAGAGAGGTGAAATAATCTGAGTTACTTTTGCTGTTTAAATTTAAGATGCACACAGATACAGTGTCTAGGTTTGGGGTTAAACCTTCCCGCTGTCCCGCTGCTACAAGCTGGGGTTATTCTCCTAAGGACAGGGACCTGGGAGCCCCCCACGGGAGCCTCCCCGCGCGGTGGGGGATGGAGGATACATACAGATTCGGACTGGGAGGAGTAGAGCAGGTTTTTGAAGGCTTTGTTTGCTGCCCGCAGCAAAGACCAGACAGAACAGGTCCGTTCCTGAGTGTGTTTTTCTCCTCTCTCTTTCGCGTTGTTGCACAGGAATGTACCAAAGAGGCAAGAGTAGGTGTGCTGCACCAACTTCACCTGCACAGACCAACACACAGACCGTCAGATGGCATCAGCTTAACGTCAGAATCAACATTCAGGCTTAAGCAGCCAGAAATCCTTCCTTTACAGGGTGGTACAAGCCCCTTCCCAGAGGCTGCTACACAAACACACCACCGAGCACCTTTTGCAGACCTCCTCACCAACTAATGGCAGAAGACTTCAAGCTGAGCGGAATCTTACACCGGTAACTAAAACAATGCAGGCAAACAATCTCTAACAGAACGACAGAATATCTGTTCGTAATCAAGCATCAAAGTCTTGCTGATTGCAAGAGATAGGGAAAGGAGAGACTCCTGACAGCCCTGTTACACGAGACCAATGCAGCAGGGAAATTCTGCTCGTTGTTCGCCCCGTGCCGCGGTGCCAGTCTAACCAAAGAGCTTCACATGAACTCAGCTCGCAGCATACAAATGACTTCCACGGGAGCGTTGGGATGTTGCAGTGCAGACAAGTATTTTAATATTCTAATAAATTAAAGGGTCTGCTCTGAAAAGGGCAGAAGGCCGAGGCTGCTGGAGATCAGCGGTGTGCTGCCAAGCCAGCCAGAGCTCTGCCAGCACCGCGCACGGACCCAGTTACATGGCTGAGCTGGTGAGAGGTAATTCAAGCCAGCCACGATCACAGGAATGTGCTTTAAATCTCTCAGTGGATCAGACACTGCATAAAAACTTTTATTCTTCAGGTTACTACATCCTGCAGTCAGCAGCTGCCTCTTTCCCAGAGACCTGCTTTCTGGTCTCGAGAACCCATTTTGACCATCCCAGGCCAGTGTCTAACAGGAGAGCTGTCCACTTCCACAGAAACTAAACCACAGTTCAGACATCCTGCACACTTCCAGCAAAGAAACAGAAAAAAAAATGAATGGAAAGGTACAGGGAAGGTGTTTTAGGGGAGGAGTCTTCAAGTCCAAACGAGATCAGAGCCAGGGGAAGTTTATATTGCCCGTAACTCTGATTGTTTTCATGCTGTGTGGATGAATTATACTGGAGTTATTTCAGCACCTCTGCGGTGAGACTATTAAATTTGGATCATTTCTTTCTTGCAAGTCTAATAGAAGTCCTTAAGAGTCCTGCTTCTGTTCTAGGAGTGAAGAGACCTTGTGTCCCATGAAGAACTTTCGTGTACTGCAGCTGGGCAGTTTTCCCGTTACCTTTATCAGGCTGCAGCGTATGACAGACAGATGGGGAAAAAAAATAAAATCAGAACCCCCCTGAGGCTCTACAGTATGTTACTACCGGGTACTGGTTTAGCAGCAGTCTATAGAACAGCAATCTCTCAAGCCACAACTCACAAGGAATGCTTCGTTAAACTCGAAAGAGCAAGGGAACTGCCTCTGGAGCTGATGGACGCAGTCCAGCCACTGTAAAAACACCGGGCAGCGCTCATTTAGGTCATCCGAATTCTCACCATGGCCACAGCGATCTGCAAACTTGTGGCCAAAATCCAGCCACTCCGTCTCCACTAGCACCTGGAAACCCTGCAGAAATGAGAGCACAGATGAAAAGTTCCTCTTTTGCTTTGGTTCCATTTTCTTAGATGGTCTGAGGCTCATGGGAATCACCTTATTACTGTGTCCTCACTCCTATTTCCCTTCAGCACTGGCCTCGTTACTTATCTTTAGGGCTTTACCTAATGCATCTGGGTTCTGAATGCTGCACAACGAAATCAGGACAGCTATGAAATCCCAAACCTACGTGAACACAAAGGGAATAGGGCAGGTTAAGTCCTCAGTGACCGGCAGGGAAGATCCCAATGTGAGACCTATCCTGACCAGGCAGGGGTGAGTAGGAATTTCAGCTCGACCAAAACCAACGTAACCAATATTTGGACAGGAGAAGACATTTTAAAGCTTTCCTTGGAAAACGATGGGCAGACGTGTCCATCACAAAAGGAGGACACCCAGGCTCAGAGTGCTTGCCTGCCTGTGCACCAAACCCAGCACAGCCACAGGTCGATTACAAGCTGACTCATGTGATTTCTCCTGCAAATGAAAAGGGGCAAAGGACGTTTCAAAACAGGGCCTGGCCGAGCACCCGAATGTGACACCTTGTCTTACAGGACCTAAAACCCAGTGCAGGTTAGGAAGGCTTTGATTCTTAGTGAAAAGAGAAATTGTTGAACATGCTTAAGTCAATAGCTGTAATCAGAGGGAAGAAAAAAAAATAGCTGATAGCTGAAAAGCTTGAACTATGACACTGCTGAAGACTCACTTTCCTAAATTGGTCCTTTTATCGACAGCTACGGTTTGTGGTTTCCTCTGATGCAGTGGTGACAAGAAAGCAGGCAAAGGCTGAGTACAGAAGAATGCTGCACTTGGAACAGGGATGACAGCACTCTGAGAAGGGCCAGGAGGAGGTTCTGGGCCACAGACAGAGCCGTACGTTTTGACCTGGTGGATGCCAACTTCCAGGACTCACGGAAAAAAAGGCTCTGAGAAGTTCCACAATTTGATCCAAAAGGCATCGCGACAGCTTAAACTTCATGTCCCCGCGTGTCCGAGGCTTTTAAGTGGCCAGACATATGCTTCTGTTCCAGACAACAAAGGCATCTTGCATGTGGGCTGCCAGATGGGACTGCAGCCGTCACGTATCACTCAATGTTGAAAAGTGGTGGGGGGTGTGTGTGTGGAAATCAGGCTGAAAACCCCAGAGAAATGCAACTAAGTGACAGAGGACAAGGCAAATGTGAAACTGGAAAAACACGGGGTGAGGCAATCTAGAGAAGGGAAAGGCTTTGTATCACTGGCTGGCTGAGAACTGGCAGCGGGCGACTGGAGACCGCACCGGAGCGGATTGTATCAGGTATTCCTAAGAGGGACAGGGGGAAGTGTAGACCCTGACCATGCTGGGGGAAAACACTCTGCTCTTGAATTACAGACCCTATCTACACCTCTATGAACCGTACCTGCTGATAAACTCCTCCTGGCTTTAGTGCCTTTTCCAGTGGAAAAAAAACCCTAATCATTTACAGACTTTCTCAGAAAAGGACCCAAAGTGGATAACTGCCTCAGGCACTGAGAGGTGGTTTACAAACCTCTGTGGTCCTGTAATAGGGATCGAGCAGCAGTTTGGCCAGTGCCACTATCTGCGGGGTGCGGTCCCAGCCGTCCGAGCAGTGCACCAGGACCGGTCGCTGGTCTCTGTCCACGGCGTGAACTACGAGCAGCGCGGACTTGAGGAGCACAGACAAGTGCTGCAGCCATTTGGTACTTTCCAGAGCTGATAACCAACTAGAGGGAAACAAGGGAAGACAGTTTTTTGCTCTTTTAAAAGAATTTCAAGCGTGGACCTTTGAATTTATCAAGTCAAAGCTCCTATTTTCATAAGCTGTGAATGTCATTCTTGAATGTTTTTCATTTATGGCTCGTTGACACTTACCCCAGATTTGTAAGAAAGTCCCCAGAGGAGCAGCCAGTCTCTGGTACCTGCTTTGCTGGGGTAAGACTTGCAAGAAGCTCCAATAACATCGTTCCCAGACAAGAGCCTAACGCATCACCAGCCCCAGATGTTACCAACAATTCCCCAGCAGCGCTTCCTTGAGCAGCCTCTGCCATCTCCCTTCCTCTGAGCTGAGGGTTCAGCTCACCCAGCAGTCCCAATTGCCACTGGGCATCTTGGGACTCTACCACACGCCCCTGACATCTCTGTGCTTCAATGAAAGGGTGGAACAGAAGGTGCCTTCGAAATCTCCTGTCTCAACTATTCCCAGGCTTTCCAGGGTGTGCTGGAGGTATCTCGAGAATCTCCACCCTGAGAAGATCTCCATATCCAGTTCAGTAAGGGTGGCTGTGCTGGATCTAGTCCGAGACCGTGAAAGATTCTTAGCAGCAAATGCAGAACAGGGAAGTGATGCAGCTACAGCATCCTAATCAAAACCCAGCCTCAGAAGCTCCTGAGATGATGGGCCATTAGAGGCTGGTTATCCCACAGCATCAGAGGGCAATGAAACAGGTCCCTGAAACGAGGCTGTAAATGTGTGACGTTCATGGAACACCACTAGAATTTTCTGAAGGAGAGCTGTATAGATGAAGGAACTGGGAACAGCAGGGAAGCCCAAGTGCTAGTGCTGAGAAGCCCACCTGAGAGGAGTAACATCCTGGTAGCAATATTCAAGGCTACCTCTCAGATCTCCTTTTCTAGGTTCACTTCAATGATAATAAACCAGTGCCTTCCTTTAGCTAAAATTCCATGGAAATGAAAATATATAGCTTAGTGTAATTACACAGGGGAAAAAAACCCCACTGAATTCCAGTTTACAAATCAGCAGCTGCAGAAACACATCAACAAAGGTAAAAACCACCAAACATCCACTTACTTTCCTGGATCTGGCATTTGTGTGCAGAGCAAACGCAGCGACTGAAAGCTCTTCCGGATGGAATGAATGTTTGCCATCCCCATGAACACTACTTCACAGTTTGGGTAATATTCTGTAGGGAAACAGCAAGAAAGAGGGATGAAACTAAACACTAGACTAAGTTTCATTTCTAAAAGAAGCTTTTCCATTAAAACAAACCACTGCTGCTGTGGACAGATGGAATAATCTGCTTGACTATTCTGTAAGGAACAGGACTTGGAGTTGGGTAGGTATTCCAGACATTACACCACAGCATAGCAAAGCAGGAAGGAGTCAGCAAAGTGCTGGTGGATTTATTTGCAGTGCTTCACTTCACGTTACAAAAAGCAGAGCACAAACCTAGGGGAACAGTGATCTCGCCGTGCTCGAGGTTACCAAATGCTTCTAAAAGGACTGAGAAGCATTGTAAGAGACTGCGAAGCACAAACAATATTGAATGGATCATTTACAGGTGGTCTTAAGTTTGGCAAACAGATATTTTTTATGTAAGTTATATATCCCTTTTCCTAAGCACTCAAGAAGGCTGAAAGGTGATTCCATTCACTGCTTCGTTCTGAGTTTTGCTATTGTGAGGAACGAACATCACCTACAAGAGAAATACTCAAAGTTCAGGAAAAAAGGCAGAAAAAAAAGTGTTAACTGACAAATTTTTTCACTGCAAGGGTTGTCAGGCATTGGAACAGGCTGCCCAGGGAGGGGGTCGAGTCACCATCCCTGGAGGGGTTTAAGAGCTGTGTAGATGTGGTGCTTGGGGACACGGCTTAGTGGTGGACTTGGCAGAGTAGGGTTGGTGCTTGGACTCAATGATCTTGGCGGTCTTTTCCAACCCCAATGATTCTATGAACTTCTGTGCCTGCCTCCAGATGCACACCAGCAACTGTGCTCTATGGGGAGGCAGAGTCTCTACAGATGGGCTCCACTGGCCAGAGGCAGCACCCAAAAAGGTGCAGAAAAACACTCCTTTGATTTAGATGCTTCCATCTGCACAGAAATGATGACATGATAGTTAAAATGACCTTTTCTACCAGAGGAAAAAAAAAAAAATTCAGCATGTGGGATATTGAGTGCCTGCACAAGAAAACGCTGTAGTCACTTAAAAGAGCAAGGTTTGTATCATTTATTTCCTTACTGTTTATCAGCCCAATAAGTTCTGGCCCAAACCAGAACGTCCTGTTAGTGACAGACTACGTAACTCCAGTCAGAAGCATCTGACAGTATCAATTTAAGCATTTTTTTTTTTTTGGTCTTTTTACTAATTTATGTTATATATGAAACGAAGCACAATATAAATAAGATATTTTTAGAGAGAGAGAATGGAGCAAACTTGGTAACATTCAGAAAAAACCCAAGCTTATCAGCAAAAAGATGGCACTTAACGCAGGTCAAATTTTGGGAAGGAAACAAACTGCCTGGACATTTTCTACACAGAATTCAAGAACCAAAAGCAAACTTCCTGTATATTCCCCTTTTCTGGTTTGAAATTTTACTCTCTGATGAGGAGTTATTTAGTATTTTTGAGGCATTAAGTGGAAAAAACAACTTTTCTTACGGGTGGCTACACATCACAGCGCAGTTATAGGGCGGCAAAGAGGAAAACAAGAATATATGGTCAAAATAGCTTCATCTTATCTCTAGTTTTTCCATCTGTCTTCTCTTCTAGACTCTCCAGCAATACTGACCACAAAACAGTATCTCATTCGTGATACCAACAGTGCCAAGGAACATGGAAAAGTGGTAGCTGCAGTTGTGTTACGAATCCACGATGAATCAGGATTTCAGATGCTTTGGGTTAGGAGGTAACTGCTGAAAAATGTTTCAGCTTTAGAAAAGCTGCTGAAAAGTCGTAGTGTGCACCAGCATTCTAGAATGTTATTATCCTCTGCAGCTAGGGGATTTTTACAAGTTTGTTCAGGTTTTTTTTTTAGACATTAGCACACTGGACACCTTTGTCTCGCTCTAGTTTACGTATTTGACTCAGCAGAGAAAAACTCATCAGCCTATTCCACACAGTTCAGCATTTACTGAACGCTGTTACCAGCTGGTTTTACACTCAGAAAAAAACAACTTAACAGCTAAAGCTGTCCTTTTGAAGGGCTGCGTGGCTGCTGCAACGCTCCAGAGCCTTCCTAGAGGTGAAGAGCACTCACACAGTCTGTTAAACACACAGAATGCACACCGCTTCAGTACCATTTGGGCAAATCCCTTTGATTAGCTTAATCAGAAGCTGAGGAGGAACTCTGCTTACCTGGGCACTCGCAGCCTCCACCTTTGGCTCTGTTGGCCACGGCCGCCGCGTAAGAGCGCGCGTCCAAGATCAAAAGCTTCTGAGGCTGAATCGCCAAACTCTCTGCTCCTGAAGCATTAGAGATGGAGGAATCTGGGGAAGAGGACAAGCAGCTGGTGAGTAGCTAAAAGGCAGCTTCTGACAGTGCTTCCAGCAATGATTTGCTCCAGTCCCACAGTGCAGAAACTGGAGAAGGCCCGATTAAATACAGGGGATTGAAGCTGCTACAGAACATGGAAGAGGCTGAGCTTTTACATAAAGCTCTGCCCTTTACAGGAAAGGAACAGTGACAAACTCACCGAATTCCACATCAGAGAGGTCCCCTCCGTTGGAGAAATCTCTGGAACAATTTCCATTCATTAACTTGTTACTGTTGGACCTTGAATCTGAGGCACAGGCTTTGGCTACAGACTGGACGAGGTGTTCGTCATCTGCATTCCTCCAGCCCCACCAACTGACCTCAGGCTGTCCACAGCGGGAAATAACTGCTCCATTGCTCTGGTGCCTGAAAAAGAACAGATAAAAAGTCCATAGCTTGAAGAATCAGCATGGAAAAAACACAGAGGACAGGACAAATGGAAGAAAAACTGCTTTGGTGTGAGGGTGTGGGAGGCTGTGCCAGGCTGCCCAGAGAGGCTGTGGAGTCTCCTTGTCTGGAGAGATTCC
>WTSP01011831.1:14083-40512 GCA_025331215.1 Actenoides lindsayi | reverse complement strand
TTTTTTTTTTCCCCCTTTTTTTTACACCCCCCCCCTTTTTTTTTTTTTTCCACACCCCCTCGCCCCTCCTCTCTCCCGCCAAAAGAGTTGGGAAGGAGGGAAGATGGCTGGAGTTAACTCCCCGGGAGAGGAGATGCGGGGCCTCAGGATTTTCCGCCTCTCGGGCTCGCCCTTGTAATGGTTTTCAGAGCGCTGGATTTCTTAGACTTTCCCTGGATATTTTATTGTAGCCTTTCCCTGGATGTTTTGTTGTAGCCTTTTCCTGGATATTTTGTTTTAGGCTTCTCCTGGATGTTTTTGGTTTAGACTTTTCCTGGATTTTGTTTTTTTTTTTTTTTTAGACCCTCACTGGATTTTTGAAAGACTTTTTAATACTTTGATCGACTAATCCGACAGTGCGAGAAGAAGCTGAAAGCGTGGGGAGGGGGGGAGGAAGGGAAACCAGACAGCCGAAGCCAAACTCTAACAAATGAAAATGTTGGAGATTTGCTTGAAATTGGTGGGTTGCAAATCGAAGAAAGGGCTTTCCTCCTCCTCCAGCTGCTACCTGGAAGGTGAGTACCCAAGGGGGCCGGTGTCGGGCCGTGCCCCTCGGGGAGCCCAACACCCAGAGCCCGCCAGCAGCTCCCCAAGGGGCACGGCCTGACCCCGCTGCCATCCCAGCCACGAGTTTTATCCCTTCTTTGCGAGTCGGGGCCGGATTTGGGGAAGAAGTTTGGTCCTGGGCAGCTTTAGGCCAGGCTTTTGGGGGTGAGGGACCCAAGCGGGCAGCCAGCCCCCAGGTGACTTTCATTAGCTGCAGTATACAAAGGGAGCGCGGCTCTACCATTTATGGTTGTGAAATGTCAAGTGATCCTAGTGCCGAGCCCATAAACAAAGCCGGGTCTTCAGGCCTTGGCTTTATGGGGTTTTTTTGGGTTTTGTTGTTTTTTTTTTTTTTGCCTGGGGAAGAATCTCCCTTATTTTAGATGTGAGAGGAGCGTGGTAAAACCAACTGCGGGCTCAGGAAGAAAATTGGGATGAGTCCATCAGCAAATATTTTCAGCGTGGATTAATACATAATCTCTTAGTTCATTTTGGCTATCCCCTTACAAGTTTGCTTTCTGCAGGCGTTCGCTGAGCTGAATTTTCTTGTGTGTTTACTTTTAAAAAGTGATTTTTTCGAATCACAGCCACTGTTGTTTGTAGACATCAAGATGTTAAATGTATAGGCCTAACTAGTTCAGATTGAAAGCTTTGGGGACAGAGGCACCGTGCTGGGCTGGGGGACTTTGGGCCGGGGTCTTGCTTGGCGTGACCTTGAGCAAGTTCTTCACCCCGGCGTGGCTTTGCACCCCCTCTGAGGAGCAGCGTTATGGATCCTCCCCGTGCGGCCTCCTCGCTGTGCTCAGGGGGCCGTGTCCATCCCACCGGGGCTGTCTGGCCTTCTTCAACTTCTTTTGTGTTGCTGGATGTTGCTTCAGTAAAAATAACCCCCGTGCCAGGAGGACTGTGCTAACTCATCAAATCAGAGGCACGAAAGGCAGCAGCTGATTTCCCAGGGCCTATCGCAAGTCGCTGTTGCTCAACTCTCGAATATTCAGTGAAGAAATGGTCCTCGGAAATTCAGAGGTTAGGAATCTCCAAATCTACAAATGGCTTCTCGTGGCAAACCCATTCGAAGCAATTTTGGATCAAGAACCCTGTATTTATCAGATGCATTTAGCGTCTCTGAGGAATTGTCTGTTCTCTAAAATCAAAGAACAGTTTCCGGAGGACTTTATATAAAAGTTTCGGAAACCTAATGGTGGGTGGGTGCACGTGATTTCATTTTGATCTTTCCTGTGTGACTGAATTCCCCAGTGATCTTTTAGGTCTATAAAACCTCTGGCTGTGTCCCGTGCCCGTGGTGTTGCTCGGGCAGAACCAGGCTGCGTGTTGAGGAGCTCCAGGCCGTGCTGGGCCTCTCCTTCCTGTGCCGTTGGATCTTTCAACACAGCCCTGGGAGTACAAGGCAGGGAGAGCATCTGGGGCCTCTCCTCCCCGCAGAAATGAATGCTAAAGGATGATGTTACAAGGGTGTTACCCTGACTGTTGTTGCGAGTTTTCTCTTTTGTGTGTGTTACAACCACTCCCCCCCCGCCCCAATATGCAGTGCAGTTGCATAAGAGGATTAGAGCATAGTTTGACTTGTGCCTTGTAGGCAGAATCGAGTTAAGAACACAATCATTGACACAATAAATATCGCAGTATTTCTGCCTCCGACTTCCCTGAGATTGTGGTTGCACGTTTATTTTTTTTTATGGTGGGAAATGAGCACTGAAGCAACTCCTATCAAAGGATCTCAGTCTCATTTCTCAGCTCGGTACAGGACAAAACTGAACCAGTATCCAAGTGGTGTGTTAAAGGTGAACAAATGTGACAACTGCCGCCTTCCTGCTGTGACAATTGGTTCGGACACAGGCAGCCCGGGACCCACTGTGACTGACTGTGGATCTCCTGGAGAGCAGGGTGAGAAGCGAGAATCTTTCTCATCTGGAAAAAAGAAAAAGTTTAAAGTAGGATTTTCTTTTATTCCTTTCTAACGCTGAAGGTCCCCACGTGATATTCTTGGGCAGCTTTATTTGAAAATGATTGTGAGGTTGAAAGCGCTGTTCAGGACGCCTCAAAGGAGTTGGGTGGCTTGCCCCAGACCCCTGTACTCCAGGGGCACAAGCGAATACCATTTGCTTGCATTACCTGTAGGAAGGTAACAAGTTTTTACAAATGGATTTGTTAATTTTGATCGAAACCACTGCAGCTTGGCAGAGCGTGAGAAGGAGGCGGGTTTGTGTCCAGGGTCAGAAACGAGGGACCGTTGCTCCTGGATCCCTGTGAGCAGCCTCTGATGGCCTGGCCATTCCCGTGCGTGTCCCACAGCCTCCCTGAAGCTTCTGACAGGATTAAGGAGATGATGGTGATACCGTTGGAGGATTTGACTCTTCTCTTGTTATCTTAGTTGTATGGGAAGCTATTGAGGACATGAGGGGAAAGCTGGAAGTTTCTTTGCTATAGTAGGCTAAGAAACCTTAAACATAACTGCTTAAAGGCTGCAAGGTCCACTAGTTGCATGGAAAACCATTTGTAGCTTGGAGGATAGATGAAATTTTACCTCATTTAATTTCTTATTTTGGTTTTCACGTGTTAACAAAAACACAGCAGTGTTTGTTGAATAGCACGAGACCATAACAAAATCAGCTCTGTTTGTTGTATTCTTAAACATACCTCTGGAGAATGTTGTCTTGAGGTTGTGTTTGAGGCTGGTTTGCACTCAGGCACATGTGTGCACGTGTCTTTCCACCACGTAGTCAGGAATGTGTGCTTCTTCACGGTGGTCTCTTCTGAAAGGCTTTTGTGCTCTGTTGGTTTGCAGGAGCAAGGATTGTTTGTGGAGGTTGCGGTGGTGTCGGAGGGGTGGCAGGTGCTGCCTCCAGTGCTGGGCTAACTCGATCAAAAATAGGTTTAAATTGGTTCTAACGATTACTGAGTCTTCATACTGATGTTGGAGCAGGCCGTTTTTTGCCCTCATTTCTATTCCCATTAGTAAATGCTAACTTAAAAGTGAGAGATCTGAAGCTCTGTCATCTGCTTTCTCCTTTCTGCCTTTGCCAAACCGAATCATTCCTCACCCACTTCACACCAAGAAAGGGTAAAGAGTAGAGGGAAGAGGCACAGCAAGTACTGCTGCCAATCTGATCTGGAAAACAGAATGTGTCCATGTCCCAAATAGGGGCTGAAATACTTCTGCTGCCTTTTTGGGCTTGCTCTACCACCGAAAGGGAGAAGCCTTGTTTAAAACCTGTCAGTGTTCTCTGTAAAGTTTAAAAGCCATCTGGGGGACACTAGTAGAGTCTTTTGTTTTCTAACTGAACTGATTTCTGTCCTGCCAGCTGTCAGATTGTCTCTCTCTGTTTTCTTTTTCCTTTTTTTCTCCCCCCCTCTGTGCCCCGAGTATCTTGTTACAGCTCGAGTAGACAAGCCTGGGGAGGAGCAGCAGCCTGTAGCCATTGCCCCATTCCTTCAGAGTTTCTTTTTATGCGTTTGGGCACATACTGAGCCAGGCCCAAATGTGCAATGCCCTGCCCCAGCATCACTGGGATCAGAGGCAGGCCTTTGGTGGATCCGTTAGGAAGAGCGAGAGCATCAAGACAGTGTTGCTGCCTCCCAGGGAAGAGCCTTCTGTTTGCTTCCTCTCTTCATTGATTATTTTCTGCTCCTTGCCTCTTGGCCTCTCCTCTGCCATCACTCAGTAGAGTTCTTGCTTTTAAATATGTTTCTGGCTTTGTAATGGCTTCTACGTTACATGCTTGTCCCAGTGGTTCTTGCCTGTCCCATCCTAATTAAAAAATCTGGCTGATGGTGCTTGCTACCTATTCCCATGGGTTGTGGTGAAGAAAGGATTATCATTTCACAGGAAAAGCTGTAACTGTCTTCAGACCTAAAACTGATCACCCACAGACATGTTAGTCCTTCCCTGAGCAGTCTGGGGCTGCTTATTAAAATAGGGAAATAAACCAGTAAATCTCAGTGATTCTTGCTCGGTGTTTTACCTCCCCAGGGCACAGAGACCAGCAAACCTTCCGCTCCCTTAGTAAGGAAACCGAAACAAAAATTGTGAAGGTAAATGCTTTCAAAAATAAGCAAGTGCCATTGAAATTCATTTGGATCTAGTTACTTTCCCCTTCCTCTCCCAGAGGTTATAATAGAAGTCAGGCAGCAGTTTAGTAGCAGATTTGGGAATAAACTCCAAATTTCTGCCATACCCACTGTTCCACTTCATACATCTACAGCTGTGATTAGCTGGCTGGAGAAGGATGGTATTTACCGTGTCACTAAGGGGTTATAAAGGGAATAAACTCAGTGAATGAACTCAAGTGGAACCTGCAGGCTAATGTAGGAGTGAGCTTTCAAAAAATCCCCCGCAAACCCACGACCAACCAACCCAACCTACCCAACAGCGACAGAAACCCCGAGACGACAGAATCGTCTCTCGGAGGACTGTGAGGAGCCACCTCATCAGGGGTGCTCAGTGTTGGACAAGGTAAAACACTGAAGCTGACTGAGAGGGTCTGTTTGTGCCTGGGCCATGCAGCAGGAGCTGTGGGTGGCCACATCCTCTCCTGTTTGGGGTCAGCAGACTTTGGTTGCCAGCGTTTAGAGAGCTGGAGGTTGCTGGTGGCCGTGCGAGGAGCAGCCCAGCCTGCCTGCGGGATGAGGGCACATCGCTGGGGGTGGAAATAGGGCAGCACGAGGGGGGTGGGTCTGCTTGAGAGAGGCTGGATCTCTTTGTGCATGTCCTCAGCTATGTATAGAAGTATGTAATATTGAAAAAATGATCATCTGTCCCCGTGCTGGCTGTCAGGATGTGGACTGCCCAAACGACAGCCGAGAGCAGCGATAGACTTTGTTGCAGAAGGTTCTATAGCCTGTGCTGGGGGGCAGGTGACAGGAGAGGCTGTGCCTGGTCTCACTGAAGAGATGAGTCTGAAACAAAACATGAAACCTTCTTTCTTTTTGGAAAGATCTGGTTTATAGATTTTAAAAATAAAAATAATAATTAAAAAAAAAAAATCCATATTCCATCGGGCACAGGGAATCTGTGAGGTCCAGTAAGGAAATACTGGGACAGTGAGGCAGCTGCTCCATTATGCATGCTCAGAGTTGAATATATTCGATCTGTGCAGCCATTTATCACCATTTCTTCCAGAGGAAAAGGAGAGTAGGGGGGGAATGTAGGGAAAGGAGAAGCTTTTGACAGCATGTGCTGTACCTCCAAAGAGATTACTCCATGTGTGCGCTCTCGCTGTAGAAACCTCGTGGAAAAAATGCCAGCAGAGTTTGTAAGCCCACAGGATGTTTGTTTTGTAGGGAGACAGGAGGGCTCTTCCTTCCCTCGGGACCGTGGAGGAGCCAAGTGTAATCCCGTGTTTCTGCCTGTTTCCCAACCCTTCCCTTCAATTACCGAGGAAGTTTGCTTGCTGTAGTCTAGACCAGAATTGTTCATATCTGAGAATTTTCTACATGGTCCTTAACAGTGATTCATAACTTTGCATAGCCAGTCGTTAGCAGGAGATGGTTACGCTTCTGAAACCTCGTAGTGTGCAAACACAAATATCTTCTGCTAAAAACTTAATTGGGGGAATCGAAGACATTCTTACAGCTAATGCCTCCAAATAAAAGCTGCTGTTTTCTTACTTCAAAGTCTGCTCTGCTTTAATTAAGAGTAATCATTTAGTTGGTGTTAGTGGAGCACTAAATTAGAGCGTTGCCTCGGGATTCCTCCCAGGAATCCAGGTGTCATCTTGGAGCACGCTATGATCTAAGTCAGAAATTACAGCCTGGCTGAGATGCAGCACGAGACACAGTGGATGCGTGGAAGGAGTCGCGGCGCGGAGATAACAGATGGAATTAGGCTGGCTTCCTGCCCCACCGCAGTGCCAGGATACCCTCCCGTAGGTAGAGCAGCCAAGCTGATTTATTGGGGGGGAATCTGGCCCGCTGAGGAGCTCAGCAGCGCTGTAAAATTCTAGTTAAAGCCAGCAGTAGGAGGTGGAGGAGCTGCAGCGTGTTGAGGAAAGCCCTCCGTCCCTACGAGCAGCAGTGTTAATTCCTGCTCTGAAGGACTGTGGTGTCTGGGCAGATTTACTAGAGGGTGGCTGAGGGGGATGGATCCTGCTGACAGCCGGCCGGATGCGGCTCCCAGATGGACGTGTCCTGTCTGCTTCTCTCGCTTCATGGGTTTGTGTCCTGAGTCTGTTGACAGCCTCCTCTTGGGGCCCAGGCCTTTAAGAGTGTGTTTTGTCACGGTCTATCAAGCTTCTGCTACACTCGGGTCACCACAACTCTGCTCTTTCCTTTACACTCTTCTCTGTGTTGACTCAGGGCCTCATCCTCCCTTCAGGCTTCGTACAGCCACTGCCTTCCCCACTCCAGTTCTTAACTTGGTCTGCCTACACCTCAGCAGCCCTGAGCCAATCCAGGAACTGCATCTCTTCTGCACGACAGCATTCACACCCAGTCAGCACCTCTGCTGGGGTGCCAGCAGCAGAGCAGGGGGGTTGACTCGGAGGCTCTAGAGGATACAAACCCATCTGCGCATAGCACCCTCTGCGTTCACCGAGGCGTTTGTGCCGTTGAGCACATTCTCCTAAGTTTATTTAACAGTCCCCACTCTTGCTAGTCCTTGGCTCTGCAGGAAGTTATCCCTGAGCCAGCGTTCGCAGGGCTGTCACCGGGCAGAACCAGCCTCCAGTTCTGCACCGCAGCCCGTGGGGGGGTTTTGGTGTCGGACACGGTGTTGTCTCCTGGTCCGAATCGAAGCACATCCCTTGGCACCCGTGGGGGATGAGGCAGTCCCAGCACCAGCACGGCCTGGGCACGAGGGAGGGATTCTTACGGAGCGCTCAGCTCTCCTCCTGCACCCCCAGCCGTGACCCTGCACGAGCCGGCCGTTCCCGGGCTGTGACTGCGCTGGAGTCGGAGGGGAGCCTGCCTTGGATTTCCTGCCTTCCTGTCCAACCAGTCCCTCGTGGGGGAGGCATCTTCCTTCCTGATGGAGGTTAGGGTCCGTCCCACCGTGCAGGGTGTACTGGTTTGTACTGTGTTTCGGGGAGAGCGTCACGGCATCGCTCCTCGCTGAGCTTGTGTGTTCGCTACTTGCAGCTCTCTGCTGTCTGTCTGTCTGTCTGTTCCAGGTGTTTACTGATGGTGTAACTCCTTGGAGTATCTCCAGTCACTGCAGCGCCCAGTGTTTGATAAGGGAGCTTAATGGGCTTGACAGCATCAAAGCGTTTTCATGGTAAAATGATTATAGCTTCATTTTCTGAAAGTGGATTTTCTGTTTCTTTTCTCATCGTCCCGCTTGAAGCCAACCCAGGCTATGAAAACATATTCTTCTGCAGGAAACATGAGAGGGAAGCAAGGATGTCAAGGTGGTTTAAAAAACGACCCAACACACCACCACCTTTCCTGACTGTGGAATTCATTTAGAAAGCAGAACAGAATGAAAATGTCTCTCCCTGT
Organism: Actenoides lindsayi; assembly: GCA_025331215.1. Lineage (NCBI taxonomy): Eukaryota > Metazoa > Chordata > Aves > Coraciiformes > Alcedinidae > Actenoides > Actenoides lindsayi. Next base: position 32,472 of record WTSP01011831.1, on the reverse strand, counting down.
AGATAGGGTTTGGCTGGGAAAACGAGCCCAACGGTGTAGATACTGGCTGCTCTGCTCACGTAGAGGAATACAATAGTACATGTCTTCGTAAATAATCACTCAGCCTTTACTAAGGGTGATCTGACCAACACCTCGAGGATGCCAGATTGTCTGTGGGTGAACAATGGCATTTTCACCACCACCGCTTAAAAAAGAATGGGATTTGGTATTGTTGGCAGGGCTGGGGTTTTGTTTGTGGGTTGGTTTGGGTTGGTTGGGGTTGGTTTTTTTTAAGCATTTCCCCATTAGGAAATGTATTTTGGACCTGTCCCAATCCACGCTTGACTTCCATACATTTTCTGCTGTCAGTTGTGTCGGTTCTTCCTTGGTTTACTGGTGCAGCTTATGGTGGATTTACAGACCAAACAAACAAATCTCGGTGTGATTGCATCTGTGTAGCAGCTCCTCGGTGAGCATTACAAGCATAAAGAGAGAACCGTGCCTCCAGGTGACCTGGTAACGTAGAAAACACTTGGCCTGGGGGTTCTCCCTCCAAGAGCCCTGCTGTGTTTGCCTGTGCAGAAGTGGGACTCGGCAGTCAGCGGGGGCAGCAGGCAGGGGCTGCTGCTGAGGAGCGAGGAGCAGTTTGCTGGTGCAAGGGGCAGGGTGGGACAGTGCTGGGTTTCCTGTCGCCAGGGCTGCACCGATCTGATGGTTTGTGTGCGGTGCTGTGACCTTGCTCAGCAAACTCATCCAGGTGGAAAATAACCCTTCAAACCCCATGACTGTCACAGCTTATTGCTCTGGGGTTGTGCCAGCACGGCACAAGGGGGCACGTTAGAGCGAAGGGGCACAACTACCCGAAGCATCGCTGCCCTGAGCTCTTGAGTCACAGTCCAGAGGGGAGGGTTCACTGGAGCCACTGCAATGAAAGTCCCTGATGTGCTTGATCTTGCCTGATAACTACTGAATGTTACACACCTAATGCGCTGCGGGGTGCAAAAAACTCTGGCAGTTGGTTTTTACTCACCTGCGAAGCTCAGATTTTAGGAATCTCTTTTCCTGGAGGTGTCTCAGGGCTCCTAACAATGTAGAAAGCTGGTTGTGTGCAGTATGCTCACCACTGCTCTCCGCTTTCACGAGCAGCAAGCAGGAGAGAGGGCAACAAAAGAGGCACAACCTCGACCTCAAATAAGAAGAGAAATGCTTAAAAATACTGTGAGGTATGGAAGTATGTGTCTCATTCTTAAATACCATGTCTTATTAATCTTGCCCTGCTTGGCTTTCTGTGCTGCATGTTCTGGTGTTTTCATTTATAGGATAATTAAGGGATTTATCTTTTAAAGGTCTTGGGTTTGTTTTCAAATCTAACCATTCCAGCAGTTAGGCCTGAGCCAAAGGATTTACAAGCAGCAAACAGCCTGTGTGAGCAGCATTGGAGGGAGGGAGGGAGGAAGAGGGGCTTTCCCTCTCCTGTGTGCCATGGGAGGCAGGAGCTGGGGGACAGCCCTGGAATGAGAGTGTCCTGCCTATGTGGCAGGAGCTCTGCACTGAAGGACCATTCATGTCTGTCCTCTGATGCATGAGGAGCACACGTGTCAAGAAACAATGCAAGTTGGAAAATCAGAGTGCGTGGGTTAACCAGATGGCTTTTATCAGCAGAAATGAACCTGCTTTTTCCCCTCTCTCTTTGTTTTCTCCTCCAGAAGCCCTTCAGAGACCGGTAGTGTCAGACTTTGAGCCCCAGGGTCTGAGTGAAGCAGCTCGCTGGAACTCCAAGGAAAACCTTTTGTCCTGTCCTAGTGAAAATGACCCCCATCTCTTTGTTGCACTGTATGACTTCGTGGCGAGTGGGGACAACACTCTCAGCATAACTAAAGGTAAGGCAGAATGGTACTGGGAGTGTGTGAGAAGACCTAGGAGGAAAAGACACTGTGGAATAACTGAGTTATACACTAAAACCCAATGGAATTCATCTTACTATGGGAATTCTTCTTGAACAAATACAAGTATTTCAAAGTCATAGCCTTTTAAAAGGTTAAAACTGTCTGAATTTTTGCACTGGGCAAGAAACTGCCAAAACTAAGGTCTCTGTTAGGAGCAAGAATTTGAACTGGGAAATTAAAGGAAGCTGATTTTAGAGGCTCACTTCTTATCATTTTCATAGTTCTCCAAAACACAGCCCCTGTATGAAAAAACAACTGTATAGATATAAAGTTTTCTTATGTTCCTAACGTGTACCCCAAGTCACATCTGCTTACTTTGTTAATTGAAATTATTTCTTAAATTGTTTATCCACTCTTGTTCTCTCCTAGCCCCATTAATCCAACTCAGTTCAAATAAAAATAGCTGGATTAATTAATTTTTTTAAGCTGAAGCAGTATCAAACCTGGTGCAGAACTGCACAAGAGCCTGACAAACTCCTGAAGCTTGCATCTGACTATTTGGCTTTTGATCGTGTCCGGATAGGTTTGGAATCTCTCCAGAGAAGGAGACTCCACAGCCTTTCTGGGCAGCCTGGGCCAGGCTCTGGCACCCTCACAACAAAGAAGTTTCTACTCCTGTTTGGATGGAAACTCCTGGGTTCCAGTTTGTGCCTGTTGCCCCTTGTTCTGTCACTGGGCACCACTGGGAAGAGTCTGGTCCCATCCTCTTGCTCCCTGCCCTTTAGTTATTGATCAGATCCTCTTTGAGTGTTCTCTTTTCCAGGCTCTCAGCCTTTCCTCAATGCTCCAGTCCCCTGAGCATCTTTGTAGCTTCTGCTGGACTCTCTCCAGCAGTTTCTTGACCCTTTGTCCTCACCTCCTGGGTTTGCCAAATCTAAGTGTATTTTCTTCTTGCATTAAGGTGAAAAGCTCCGTGTCCTGGGCTACAATCATAATGGGGAATGGTGTGAGGCCCAAACGAAGAATGGACAAGGCTGGGTGCCCAGCAACTACATCACCCCAGTGAACAGTTTGGAGAAGCATTCCTGGTATCACGGCCCGGTGTCACGCAACGCTGCCGAGTACCTGCTGAGCAGCGGTATCAACGGCAGCTTTCTCGTACGAGAGAGCGAGAGCAGTCCTGGGCAGAGATCCATTTCCCTGCGGTACGAAGGAAGGGTGTACCACTACAGAATCAACACTGCATCTGATGGAAAGGTAGGCTGCGGGCTGCCCAAACCCTGAAGGAAACCCTTACTGCTCTGCTTAGTCTGCTGACTGCACAAGGCCAAGGAGTAGGGGTTGAGTAGAGCAGTTCTGACCCCTGATCGCAACGTGCAGCATCCGTAGCTGCAGTAAACTGTGAGATTCCGACGTGGCCGTGCCAAAGAAGTTTTAGTCCTTTAGCAAACTTCCAGTGAGGTCTAATAAGGCTCAGTAGCAAAACACTTCAAGGAGGAGGAGGTACTGGAGTTACATCAGAGCTGAATGTTATTGATATCGCCGATGAGAGATTCTGAGAATGAGTTCTTGTCCCATACAGAATCATAGGATTGGAAGGGACCTTAAAGCTCATCCAGTTCCAATCCGCTGCCATGGGCAGGGACACCTCCCACTAGAGCAGGTTGCTCAGAGCCCCATCCAGCCTGGGCTTAAAAACTTCCAAGGATGGGGCTTCCACCTCCTCTCTGGGCAACCTGTTCCAGTGTCTCACCAAAATTATATGTTCGAAAGAGAATCTCTTTGCCAAATCAGCACCTGTTGCCAATAACTCTGTAAATATTAGGGACAGAATGCTTTTTCAACTATTCTGCAATATTTTTAACTACTGTTTTGATTTCTCTACAGTATTACAGCGTGATCATTGGAGAAGGGTAGGCACTTTCACTTTTATATGGGCTCTCTCTCTAGTTTCTTCATTTTTCCCCCCCTAGATCATTGTGTGCTGTAGCAGTGTTGCAATGCTGTGCTTTGTGGATGCTGCAGAGAAATGTTAGCCTAAAAGTGTAGTTTTCTACAGATTTTTGTTCGAATTTCATGGAAACATTTCTACTGGCACTGGATTTTGGAAAATCTTAGTGAATCTATTTTAAGCAATGTCTCTTATGATCCTGTGCAGAAGCTGAAGTGTGGGTCTGGAGTATGGTTCTGATGCTCTTCTTGCCAGCATCTAGTAGATGACAGATTCTGTGCCATCAGAGTACTTGAAAAGACAAAATCTTAAAACAAATCCAGTATAGTAGTGGCCTGCTGTGGCCAATTTTCCTTTGTCCTGTGAGAGCTTGATTCTTCCTACAGCAATGTTGACAGCAAAGCCTTTAGCATGAAAACGTGGGGAACCAGTACACAGTATTTCTATTTATCAAAGTTATCACTCTAAAACCTTTAATAAGGTAAACAGATCTTAGTAATGAAACACATTTTGTCTGTTTTAGCAAACAGATTGCAGCTGAGACAATTCTGACTGCATTGTTTAAGGCAGCGTATTTCCAAGTTACGGCTCTTTGATTCTCCCTTTTTCCTCCCATGTAGCCACTCTGTGGTCAGAATCAGCTCGGTGAAATGCTGACAAGCAGCACACTTGAAGGACTACATGGCAATTATTCCTCCTCTTCCCTCTGCAGTTGATATTCCTGCTCCTGGCATTGATGCTGGCAGATGAGCAGTGCTCACGTGGGAACGTTTTGAAGCGGGGCCTCTCTCAGTTGGTGTAAATAAGCATGTGGCCGTGATGCGATAGCACATGTTCTCTGTTGTAGCTGCAAAAGGCTTTGGCATAGGAAGGATTTCATCCCAGCAGAGCTGGTTTTATAAAAAAAATATAACCCCAACAGTTCTGCGGAGCTACAATAATCCCTTCAGGTCTGTATTAGCCATGTTAACTGTTCATTTGCCACTAAGTTGCTTGAATTGGTGTTTTTGAGAAAAGGTGCAGCTCAGCACAGTTCCCTGGAGCAGATCTGCAGGTGATGGTGGTTGGAAATACAACCCTGAGAAGCGACTGACCGAGAGCTGTGGCTCCTGGGCTTTGGCTGTTCAGGGAGGGCTGAGTGAAGAGGTAGCCAGAGCCCTCCCCGTCACCAGCACCCCTGCCGAAGGGGCGGTTGGCCCGGTCCCTGCAGCCTGCTGTGTTCAACCACAGCAATTCCAATTTGTGTTAATGAGCCAGGCAGTGAAGAGCAGCATTGGTGCTGCCTGCTCTGCTGCTTCTGCCGCTGGGCTGGGGGACGCTGCGCTCTCCCAGCACCCTCTTCCCAGCTGGGCAAGCTGAGGAGCTAGAGCTATTAGCTGTTTCTCTTCCTGGTTTTCCCCTGTGAAATGGAGAGTGCTGGAGCAGGTTCTCCACTCTGAGCTGCTCGTGTCATACTCGATTACCCGCTGCACAGCAGAGTGTGGCTCTGCCCAGGGAAAGTTCTTATCTCCAGCTCCCTGAGCACCTGGGGCCTGCCCAGCCTGCTGTATCATTAGGCAGCCTGTCCAGGGAGTTTAGTATCTGCAAGTGCTGCAGTAAGGATGAATGGCTTTGGTGGGATCATATCCTGCGACCGAGAGAACACGCTGTTGGGAGAAGGAGGCAGCAGAGAAACATGTGGAACGACTGCTGTTCAGTGCAGGGCTGTGTTGTGCATCGCCCAGCCCTGCCCAGGCATTCTCCAGGGGAATACTGAAAGGGCTGGGGAGGAGATCGGGGGGGGGTGGGGGGTGTCTCTTAGTTTTAGCACTGTTCATACTGAATGCACTGGGGTTCAATAACTTAAAAAAAACCCAACAAAATCCTCAAGAATTGTTTTCTTTATTTCCCAGTTTAGTGGATCATATTCTTATGGACCACCTTTTGATGCCTTGTTGAGGAAGGGGTGTCGTTTGTTTCTGGGCTTGTTATTTGGTTTTGTTTGTTTTTAAAGGAGAGCATTAAAAGTGACCTTTCTTGATTTGTCTGGCACAGTACAGCTCGTCATCTGGTAACCTACTGCTGTGGTGCAGAGCACTTGGTTTTCCTGACTTGGTTGTATTTGAGGCAAAGCCTCCTGTTGAGTAACCCAACTGAATAAACAGTGTTGTGCAGCCAGTTCTTCCAAGTTTGCTGTCCTCAGCGTTAAGGATGCGGGTCCTGCTGGAGTCCCTCGGACCCTCCAGGCTGAGTTGGATGTAAACTTGCTCCTTTATCATGGATCTTCATGGATTTATTTTTTTTTGTGTGGATGTTCAGCTTTGTCTGACGAGTAGAGAGGGGGGGAATCCCATCAGGTTAAGGATGCACTGGGGGGATAGCATGGGGCCAGTTTAACTGCTCTTATAAAATACACTAGTCAGGAAAGAGAGATATGGTCTGGTGGCAGAAGCTGCAGGTGTAGAAGCAGAGGCACTTGGAACAGGAGTGGTGTTACAGTGTGACTGACAGCATATGAGTCAAGTCTTGTGGGGAGTGCCTGAAGGACCTGGGGTTGTTCAGCCTGGAGAAAAGAAGGCTCAGGGGAGATCTTCTGGCTCTCAGAATCATAGAATTGTCAGGGTTGGAAGGGACCTTAAAGATATCCAGTTCCAACCCCCCTGCCATGGGCAGAGACACGTCCCACTAGAGCAGGTTGCTCAGAGCCCTGCTCTCTTGACAGCTCCTTGGTTGGAGCCAGGTGGGGTTGGTCTGTTCTCCAAAGGAAAAAGCAACAGGACAAGAGGAAACAGCCTCAAGTTGTACCAGGGGAGGTTTAGGTTGGATATTAGGAAAGATTTCTTCCCTAAAAGGGTTGTCAAGCCTTGGCCCAGGCTGTCCAGGGCAGTGGTGGAGTCCCCATTCCAGAAAGGGTTTCAGAGCTGTGGAGATGTGGTGCTCAGGGACGTGGTTTAGTGGTTCCCTGGCAGTTCTGGGTTAATGGTTGGGCTTGAATGATCTCCCAACCAAAATGATTCTATGGTTCTATGAAAATTGCCCAAATAACACGTCAGTGACTTAGCTGGGGAGCAACCTGAGTCCTCCCGTAACCTCGTGTGCTACAAAACCAGTTAGTCTAGTACCCCTGTATGAGCACAGTTAGCAGCACCGGGCTGTTTTCTTGGGGGAAATTATCCAGTTTAAGGAGTTAAGGCTTGGCCATGGGGGTCGGTGGAGAAGGGAGGTGGCAGTGACTAGTCAGGGTGGATGTGGCTCGCTGGGCTGCGGCGGCAGCGTGCCGTTCATAGCTGTGCCTGGCTTCATCTGCCTGGGATACATGCTTCAAATTCCAGATGAAGATTTAAACCCGGCGTAACTCGTTTCCAGTAGTGCTGATGGGGAGTGAGGCCTTCCAGAGTCAGCACTGAGATGTAATCACTGAGAGGTTAGAAAAATTCTGCCTACAGAATGAGCACATTTAGTGGGTTGATGTGAGGTCGTTTTTTTTAACGTAAATAGAAAACTTCCTGTGTATGAAGACATCATCCTCTTCTCTTCCCCACCCTGCTACGGGTTTGCTGTGAAACCCTGGGCCATTTATTTAACTTCTTTCTCCATCTGTAACAAGACCATATAACAAAGATCACACAAAATACAGGTATCTCTAATTCCCGTGAGCTTTTGAGATCATGAGGTGTAAGCTGTCATAAAAGCACGGGCAGTTTCCTTCTCCATACTTCTCTAATACTTCCATGTGATCCTGGAGTTCAACACAATTTTCTACACCATTATTTTATATTCAAGTCCTCAGTGTAATGTGTGAACTGTTCTTACCACTGATAGTGCTGCAAGTTATTCCCAAACAGGTATGACTTGTTTTGGCTGGTGGTTGTACTGGCTAATGCTTGATGGTCCAAGCCAGGCAGCTGTAAAAGCCACTCTTATGTTGTCACTTTTCTGTTCTCAGAACATCTGTTTTTAAAAGTGATTTCACCTCTCTGACCATGAAAGGTAGTTTGTTTCTTTTTTTTAATCATGGTGTTGAGATGAGACTTGGTCCAGTCACTTTACCAAAAAACTATCCAGCTCATTTTGGCAGAGGCTGAGAACATGCTGCCCAGGAAGATACCTTTGTTTTCTAGAGACAGCATTTCTCCAGGATTTTTTTTTTTTTTTTTTTTTTTTATCAGCAACCTATAACAAAAGAAACACAAGAATGAAGGGAAAGATCTCTCCAGTCCCAGGGTGTGCACCCTTCTGCTCTGAATGCCCTTGGGCATCCAAATCTGTGTTGTCACCATGATGTGAGTTTAGCTGAAATGGCTTAGACAGGTTGGCCACTTCTCCCACTCCCCAAGCCCAGCTGCTGTTGCCACTGGAGGAAATCCTGTTTTAAGCAGGGGTTGTGATTTCCCAGCACTGGAGAGGTAGGTTTCTATAGCACAAATGCCTTTTTTTGGGTGAGAAATGCTATATAATGTTCATTTCCCAGAAACCTTACAGGGGCCATCGCTGTGTTACAGAGGCCGTAGCTTCTGTGGTGTAGTGGTGACCTCCCTGTCCCTTGCAGTAACATCACCTGCCTGTGGCTGCTCTATGGGCTTGCTCACCTCTGTGTGTGTTTTCTGGGTCACACCGTGTGCCTGAGCTGAGCATTTTACCTTTCTGCAGCTCTTTTGAATCGTTCCGTGACAGACACAGATAGAATTGGCAGGTTTGGCCAGTTCTGACCATACAGACGTAAGCATGCAGCTCATTCTCAGAAACTTAAGTAGGGATTTGGACAAGCAAGATGCTGAGGGCAAGAGGTGCTTTCATCTATCACTTTGACTTCCTTGGCTGCTCTTTCCTCTCACCTTTTCTTAGACATGGAGTCTGAGCTCTCATGTGCTTCAGAATACGCCTCTCATGCTGGTGTTGAGTTTGGATAGTAAACAGATGCCTGCAAAGTGAGAGCGCCCTTATAGGCATTGCCAGTCTCTACTCCAAAGATTTACCCAAGCTTGAGGCTGGGTTTTGTGCCTTCCTGCAAAGCTGTGGGGTTTTTGTAACCTCCTTGCAAACGCATCTCCCTGTTCTGTTGGACATACTCACTTATTGCTGGAGCTCCGCAGGGACACTTTTTTTCTCCATCCAAAAGTTCTGTCTAGGTGAAAGAAGCAGAATTTGACCCGAAGTCTGGGATTTTTGGGTGCCTGGCAGCCCCATCAGCTTCCTATCCTCCTGAAATCCCAGGCAGATGGCCCCGGCACATCCACCAACTGTTGAGTGCACGTCCAGCAAGTCAAAAGCATTTGGGACGTTTGGTCGTAGCTATTGGTGTGTAATGTGCCCAGCAGAACCAGTGCACTTTGACAGGGAGATTTCTCCCTCTCCTTTGGGTGTTATCAGCATCACTTTGTTTATAAAATGACATTTTTAGCTTTTGTCACCCTGTGTAGCAGGAGGCTGGGCTTGGTTGTGAAAACTAGAAACACAGAGCTCTGGTCCTAGGGAGTCACTTGTCTGTTACCTTTAGGAGGCTTTCAGGCTTAAAATGGCTCGTGTGTATAAATGTTAAAAAGGTAACAATTATGGGTTATCTGCCTCACAGCAGGTTTGCATTCAGGGGCAACGATTTTACTTCTGTGTTATTGATCGGTGCCCATCACGAGAACGGAGCAGACCCGGTGTCTAACTTCATGCAACGTGCTGTGCAGAACCTTAGGGCAAAAACAGGGAAGCCACTGCTTTGCTAGTGACACTTCAAGGAGAATTTAGGCAGATGGAAATGTCATAACCTCAGTAGTAACAATGGAGTCAAGATGCCGAGGTTGACAACCCCCTGCTCTCCAGGATATGTCCCACAATCTTCACTGACCAGCCTCTTGTACAAAGACATTTCAAGCAACAGCATGCCTTTCTAATGCCATGTGCAGTCATTCCTTCCATAGTTCCGGTGAAGTGCACGTATTTTCTCCTGAATCCATGCATTTCCCACAGAAGTATTGATCATTCTGAGCTTCTGAGACCTCCAGAGCTGGCGGAGCTCAGAGTGACAGCAGCTTGAGTAGAAGTGACGTAACGCTTTGCTCTCGCGATGTCATAGCCGCCTTTCTACGTACGAACGCTCCGCGTACGTCCTGTGAATGCTCTTTCTCTTTGGTCCCCAGCTGTATGTCTCTTCAGAGAGCCGTTTCAACACCTTAGCAGAGCTGGTCCATCATCACTCAACGGTGGCAGATGGGCTCATCACCACCCTGCACTACCCGGCCCCCAAACGCAACAAACCCACCATTTACGGCGTGTCTCCCAACTACGACAAGTGGGAGATCGAGAGAACTGACATCACAATGAAACACAAGCTCGGTGGAGGGCAGTATGGAGAGGTGTATGAAGGAGTCTGGAAGAAGTACAACCTTACGGTGGCTGTGAAGACTCTAAAGGTAGGATTGAAATCCCTGGGCGTTCCTGTTCGGCTCCATTCAGCGGGAAGTGAGGTCGGGCTGTCTGCTTGCCTGGGTAGACACTTGGGGTCGTTGACAGCACTTTTTGTGCTGTAGGCCTGGGAATGAGTATTTTTGAAAGAGCTTGATGCTATTACGGTTTTCTGTGATACCTGAAACACTTGTATCTAAACAAAGCAGGCCGTTAATAGTGCAATTTTTACTTTGGAATGGATGAAAACTTAGAAAAGTAAATAGTTCTGCGATGTCTCGCGTTCAGGGAGTGGCAAAGGTGAGCTGTTCATGGATGAACACGCTAACATGAGGTGGTGTGTTAAGAAAAATCATGGATTGGGAGTCAGTCAACATCAAATTCAAAGGCTGTGCTTCAGGGAGGCTTTACATGTTTTGGGTTTCTGTTTTACATGGCATCCTTCCCAAAAGACGAGCTCCCTGGGTACCTGGAAATCTTAAGCAATTCTTTGCAGCTGTTTCTTATCAAAAGGTACAAGAGGGGGCGGGTCAAAAAGTGTATCCAAGCTAAAATATATTCCAATTTGTAAGCAGCTTTTATGAGGAACTGGATAATCAGTCCTGGTTTTGGCTCTGCTCCCTGGTTCATGTGGCTTGGTTTCCTTGCCTCGTGAAACGCAAATAATGCTCTGAGAGTTCGTAAGGTCATTGCTTAATTCATTTATGTTTATAAAAATGCCTTGAGATCCTCTGGCACCTTCCAGACGCATGGCATTTGATTGCTTCATAAGAGTTTACACTAACTTGACACCACGTTCTCTCTCCTCGGAGAGGGATGTGGTTTGGTCTTGCAGAAACAAACAGAACAGGGGTTTTTGTTTGTTTCTTTTTGTTCCCTTTCAGTGGAAATTTTGAAGTGGTGAGAACCGTGTAGATGCTTTAGATGTCAGGGGAGGAACACTTCCTTGATTGGGGGAAAATATTTCTTCCTTGAGCTCTGAGCTGCGGCTACCTCAGTATGTCTGGGTTGCTATGGTTGCAGAAAGTATTTTCATTTTGGCCTTTTTTTTGTACTCTGGAGATCCCTGTTGCTGCTCCCCAGCGGAGGAGAGTCCAAGTGCCAGCTCCAGCACAGGGAGCCAGTGACACCTAGTGTTGTCCCTGCCCACACCTAGTGTTGTCCCTGCCCGCATCCAGAGCGCTGGGGACTGCAGGGCACACTGGGGAGCATTGCAGTGCAGGTGGAGCTGGACTGTAACCAGGTTCCACAAAATGCCTGTTTGCAGTGAAAAGGAGAGACCAGTCCTTTCCTGGAATGTTGTCTGCTGTACCATCTCCTTTCCTACTGCTGGCTGCAGTGTGAGGATACCCGACATCTTCAGATGTCTCATTCTGCTCCAAACTGGAGGTGCTGCTTTCATTCTCTTCTCTGTAAAACCCATCAACAAAGGCAAATTGTGTGTTATCTCATAAAAATCTCTTTGTGCATAAGGAGAAACCTTAATACAGACCGTGACCGTTTTAAATATATCAAATAAATATTTAATGAAACATGACTGAAAGTGGTTCATAATGTAGTATGGAGCAGCACGTTCCACTGGGGAATGTAAGAAGAACCAAGGAGAGAGTGGAGAAACACTTCAATCTGCAATTATGCACACTAAAACTATCCTTAAAAGCAAATTTATAATCTACCTTCCTTAAATCCATCCGTCTGCTGCCTGACAGGTGGGATTACAGCTTTCTTTAAAGTTTTGGGAAACATTTTTAAATCACATTTATATCCCAGTTCTGGAGGGGAAAAGAAGCCCTCTGCAGCTTCTGCACAAATGTTCAAATGACTCACTTTATTTTCCTCTGAGAGAATATTTTGCAGAACTTTATATGGCTCTTCTTGTTCCTTCCCCACCTAGTCCAGATGCCTCTATAAGAAAAATGAAGAGAGGGGAAATGAAAAGTTGGAAAAAACACATAAATTGTTGCAGCTCCTTTTTGAAGAGCGATGCTTTACTGACATCCGTTTGTTGTTCACTTTTCTATCCATTGTCTAAACGTAGTTTATAGCTGGCACAAAACTCTACACTCCATGAGAAGGCAGTCAAAGCAGCACATGGTGCTCCTCAGCTGGGTTTAACTGGGAAATGCTAGACAATGTTCTGGGGCTTCAGTGTTTCCATTAAAATCATAGAATCATTTTGGTTGGAAAGGACCTTTCAGATCATCGAGTCCAACTGTTCCCCCAGCACTGCCAGGGCACCACTGACCCCTGTCCCTCAGCACCACAGCTCCATGGCTTTGAAACCCCTCTAGGGATCACGGGGACTCCACCACTGCCCTGGGCAGCCTGGGACAGGGCTTGAGGTTGTCAAGGTTTTGCAGGGAAGAAATTATTCCTCAGGTCCAACCTAAACCTTCCGTGGCACAAGCTGAGGCTGTTTCCTCTTGTCCTGTCCCTTGTTCCTTGGGAGAAGTGACCAACCCCCACCTGGACTGAATCTCCTGTAAGGGGGTTGTCAAGAACCAGAAGGTCTCCCCTGAGCCTCCTCCTCTCCAGGTTGAATGACCCCAGGTCCCTCAGCTGTTCTAGACCCTTCCCCAGCTCTGTGTATCCATCACTGGGAGCTCAGTGAGTTGCACAGGACACACCAGTACTTACAAGGCTCTGGCATTGTAACAGGACACGCTCTGCATTTGTGTTTCTATACCTGGTGTTGGTGGAAAGGGGCATGAGGCAGGAAGGCAGTGGCTGCAGTAACTGGGAGCAGAGCTTTGTGATCTGCACAGCGTCGGACAGCCTGCCGTGAGCATGGCCAAAGGTTGTTCTCTGTGAAGGCCATTTAATGGCTGAGCTGTTGTGAGCTGGGCATCTTGGCACATTTCTTACTGCACAGCTCAAGTCTGCATCCACTAGAACTGCCTCTTCATTTTTTTTTTTTCCCCAGCAGAGAATTCTGTGTTTTAAATTAGGCAGCGTGCAACCCTGGTGTCCCTTAGTGCTGTGGCGTGGTCCTGTGCTCTGCTAGGAAAAGACTGTAGAGCCAGAATGGGTTTATTTCTTCCCTGGTTTTGTACAGCTGAAGATGGAAGCTGGGTAAGCTTGGTCCTTCTCATGAGATCGGGTTTTCAGAGCCATTGTTGCAGTGGCTCTCTGTATGTGTCCTTCCTGTTAATTTGGTCGCTGAGAGGTAAGAGGTTTAAAACAGTGAGCAGCTATTTAGAGGAGCAACCTGTCAGAGTTGGTGTAGTGTGCATAAGATAAAGGCATATTTAGGGTAATTTTGCAGCCTGGATTATTAACCCAGTTTCCTTCGCCAAAGAAAACAGTTTAAGGTACTGCTCAAAAGGACCTTTGGGCTATTAGTTTTGACAGAGCGTGTTCAGCAAATCACAGCTGCCAATCAAGCTGGTTGGCAACGGAGAGTAAATGATTGAATGAAACCGTTGGAATAATGTTCTCATTGCTAACTGCAAAGCAGAGAGCTGGCTGGATCATACAGCGACAGCCCACTGTTATCATTCTCACCAGCAGCAGTAAATCCTTCCCAATCCTTCCTTAAAACACTTCGTCCATGTAGCCTGTCAACATTAATCCATCAATGAAAAAAAAATAAAATAAAATGGGTATAGAAAGAAACATTGCTTTAGGAATAGATCTGTATTATTTTTTTTTGCACCGCTTTGAAATGACCTTCCAGCCATTTGGGGCATATTTGCTTCAGAAAAAAAATCTCTCTTTTGAGCAAGATTCTATCTTCCTCGGGTTTGTGTTCTGCCAAGCAACTTTATGGCATTCAACAAATAGGTAGTGACAGGGCTGCCCGGAACAGTTACGTCATGGGTCAGGCTCTAAATGCCAGAAAGGAAATCTGTGGTACCTCAGGCTTTCTGTCGTGGAGAGGACCGTGTATCGGCCCTGCCGCCCTGTCTGAAAGGGGGGGATTTCTTGCTCCTACCCAGTGAAACCAGACGGCTGCAGTTCAGCAGCTTCTCCAGCACCTGATTGTGGAGTAGCCTGCCTTTTATGTCATTCTTGTTTCTTTTCTTTTCTGTACTTTTTTATTTCTTGTTGTGCTTTTATCTATTGGGAACAAGCACGTTTTTCCTTTTCAACTTCTGAGTGGTCCTGTGAGAGGCCCTTCACAAAAGGGATATGGATTTTCTTGCCCCAAAAAGCTCCGTTAGAATAAGAATGATAAAAAAAATATATGTTTTAAATTCTACAAAAACCCCAACGTTCCTAACTCCTCGGCATTGTGATGTGGCTACGGGGAAAAATTACCTTGAAAGAACTGTGGGTTATGTTAGTTTGCGGTTCTTTTTGTGTCCTTGTACAAAAAAAAAACCCTGCTCCTCCTCTGTGCACGCTGTCCTTGCCAAAGCTTTGCCTTTGTTCTGCAGGAGGACACCATGGAGGTGGAAGAGTTCTTGAAAGAAGCCGCAGTAATGAAGGAGATCAAGCATCCGAACTTGGTACAATTATTAGGTAAGTGATAAATACCAAGCAGAGGGATTTGAACTAAACCCTTGTGCAGTGATATGGATGTTAAGGAGCAGATAAGCTGCTTACCGTACCAAGGCTTTAAATACAGACACTTATTGTCTGGTAAAATTCACAATTTGTACCACTAATACATGATTTTTAATGATCTCCTCTCCCTAATGTTTAAGTTACCGGAGCCTGAAGCGGGAAATTAAACCCTCTATTAACCAATTCCAAGCAGAACTCACTCTTTCTGCGAGCCCCGTGTTTCTACTTTCTAGAGGTAAAAAAATTGCCCTAGAGGACAAAACCTGAAGGTTCAGTGACATTCTCTAAACTTGACGTTGATCCCTAGGGGTGTGCACACGGGAACCTCCTTTCTACATCATTACGGAGTTCATGACGTACGGGAATCTGCTGGATTACCTCCGGGAGTGTAACCGGCAGGAGGTGAACGCTGTGGTGCTGCTCTACATGGCCACTCAGATCTCCTCGGCCATGGAGTACCTGGAGAAGAAGAATTTCATTCACAGGTAGGAAGGAGAGCGACCACCCCTGAATCTCAAGCGCAAAACACCTCGTGGTTTATTTTCCTGCCTTTCAGATTATCACGGGCGCACGTAGCTGCGGTTGCTGTGCTATATTTAACACAGTAGTGCCTTGTATTCTGATACAGTACATTAACCTGTCTATGGGATGGTCTCTTAATTGGCTTTCTCTAAGTGTTTTTTCCCTTGCCTTTGAAGCAGATGGAAGACTTACCAGTACTTTTATATTTTTGGGCAAGGGTCTTAAATGTAAATGCTTCCCAAAGTAACAGGCTCTTAAGGGACCGGATAAGCTGCTGCTCTTCCTTGATTCAAACAGCCATTAAAACCTGCTGCAGTTGATGTTGCTGGGTGCGTGCAGGTGCTCAGAGCAAAGCTACCCTCTTAGTGCCTCCTTATCCCCTGTTCTTTCGTGTTTGTTTCACTTTTTCTTTCTGCCCTCTGTGGGGATTGTTTCCCGCTATTGTCCAGATTGCGTAGTCACTTTAATAAGCGTCTCCACAGTTTCGAAAGTCTCCAAGACTCTGACCTTTAAGTGTGCTGCAATTATGGCTCAAGCTTTGCATTCTTCCTCACTAGAGATGGCCTCCTAGCAATATAATGACACATCCCGTGCGAAGGTTGGAGAGCTGCTGAGCTTTATCCAAGACGCTCTCTGTGCCACAGAGTGACCTTTCCTGCCCAATTAACTGGGATATGAAATTAGCACGTGGTTTTTTCATAAGAGACAAATATGAAGATCGTGTGTAAAGTTCTAGGTGCTCCTCTCAGTCGTGCACTGCCTTTGCTGCCTGAAAGGCCTGCTTAAATGCTTCCGTCAGTCAATGAAGTGAACGGCCATGCTGCAAATTAAATTTTCCAGCCTTTGATTTGCTCTGTTGAAAGTATTTCATCCCTTCAGCCTGCGGGAAGTGAACTTTCAAAACTGCTTTTTGTGAATTGCATTTGTCTGTCTCCCGTTCGTTTCATTTCTTCTTATTTCTGATGACCCATTTATCTCAAATAAATAGTAGTGTTTTTCCTTATCGGCCACCCCCATACCCACCTACCCAATTATTTTTAAGAGTGTTGTCACAATTCACATCCAGGGATTCAAATGCTGGGCTGTGACCTCATTTAATGAATCAGGAAGGAGAAGGAATTTGATTATGAAGAGGCGCTTTTATTTAGACACACATTGTAGTAATCAGCATTGATAAGAAGGTATTGTTCAAAAACTCTCTGAAAATTTAATGGGCATCTAGTGAGACGTACTTTAAAAAGAAAAATATTTTTTTGATTGAGCAGAACAAGCCAAAGAAACAGCAGCATCTGCCTCCTATCTAGAGATCTCGCTCGAGCTTTCTGGTAGAATCAATTTTTAGTTCAACGTGACATAATCTCGGAGAAGTGTTTTTAAGGAAACCTCATAGTAGGAGAAATGTCCCTCTGTGCTTTACATTGCTGTGCTCATGAAGCATTTCCAGTGGTGCTAGCAGCACGGGTGGGCCGAGGGAGTGGCAAAGGCTAAGTGCACATCTCTCACCTGCCAGGGTGGAGGCAGGTGAAAAAATACACAGGAAAAGCTGAATTTGCTTAGTACCCAGCCCTTTAAAAAGAAAAGTGCTGACAGCAGAGGCTACAATGGGTTTGAAAAGGCCGAAACGTGGTATGAAGAAGTTGTGCTGTAAAATGTGATGCACTCGGGAGGAAGAGGAGCAGAGCCGGGAGCTAAACCCGCTGCTTGAGCAGGGACTGGAAAAGGAGTTCTGGAGAGCAACTGGTGTTGGCTGGGGTGACCGAAGTGCTAGAGAGGTGGGTAAGAAGTGAGACACTGAGACTTGGTTTATCCAGTGCTCATCCTCAGCTATTGATAACTTGAGCACTGACATTTCTTTAAATTATTTTTATCCCGAGGGTGGCAGCTTTTATTGAAAGTGAGGGGGCTTCTTGAAGATTTCACTGCAAATTTATAAAAAAGAAAGAAAAAAAATAAAAAAAGGAAAAGTTTGGATGACAGTCTTACAAAGCTGGAATGGAAAATAACTTTCCCTCTTAGCTGTATGCTCATAATTACAGAATTTCTGTGTAATACTCTGATCAAAATAATCACAGGCAGGCCCAGGTTTCTCGAGGAACAGCAGGTTTCCTTGTTCTCTCTAAAAGTGAGCTGGTAACGACTACTCATTGCCTGGTTTTGTTCTTGTTTTCAGGGACCTTGCTGCCAGAAACTGCCTTGTAGGGGAGAACCACTTGGTGAAGGTGGCAGACTTTGGCCTGAGCAGGCTGATGACGGGCGACACGTACACTGCTCACGCCGGAGCAAAATTCCCCATCAAGTGGACTGCCCCAGAAAGCCTGGCCTACAACAAGTTCTCCATTAAATCTGACGTCTGGGGTAAGAATTGACGTGTAGAAATTAATGCAGATTCTAGCTTTCTGTAGCCTTCTTTTCCCAGGCTGGGAAATGAGGATATTGTGAAATGTTTTGGGAGGGAGCACGTTCTCTGGTTTGAGCCATATTGCTCTGTGAGCTTGTCAGAGTGCAGGAACTAAGCTCTGCTAAGGCCATCTTTGAGTCTGTATGTTTGAATCATTGGCAAATAAGGAAATAAAGGATACTGTAGTGTTTGTAGAAATGTATGAAATGGGGCTGGAGGGCACTGATCCTACTGCCTTGGTAGAGTTTTGGCACAGGGCTGTGAAGCAATATCTTGTTATATAGCCAGAAACTTCCAAACTACTTCAAGGAGGAAAGTGAGAATCTGGTTCATTTAATGTTAAAAAAAATAAAATAAAAAAATGTGTGAATGTCTGTCTAGTGATAGCTCCAAGCTTGTCTTTCTGCACTTTAAAATAATCATCTTTGGAACGAGATGAAGAGAAACAGAGGGAAAATTTGATGACAAATGGTTATTGAGGAGCCCTGAGGTGCTGGTGATAAGAGTAGGCTTAGCTAAATGGAGCTGCATGCTATCAAATCTGACCACAGAAAATCTCATTGGACTTTTTATCAGCCTTTCTTTGGGTTTTATGTCTCTGCCATAGCCGTTGGTCAAATTCTCAAAAGTGCCCAGTGACATAGAATCGTAAAATTGTCAGGGTTGGAAGGGACCTTAAAGTCCAGTTCCAACCCCCCTGCCATGGGCAGGGACACCTCCCACTAGAGCAGGTTGCTCAGAACCCCATCCAGCCTGGGCTTAAAAACTT
>WTSP01011831.1:0-13983 GCA_025331215.1 Actenoides lindsayi | reverse complement strand
GTATCCCTGCTCACTGCAGGGGGGCTGGACTAGATGACCCTTGGAGGTCCCTTCCAGCCCGAGCCATTCTAGGATTCTATGAACTGCAAAGTCAATTCTGTTGCTGTGCTCGCTTTCTCCTATTTGGATAAAACGCAGCTAGACCTGCACATTGCCTCACTAAATGTTTGGGGGATGGCCTTGTGGGAGCCCGACAAACCGTGTCGTATTCTGAGAGAATACAACTCCATTTAAAACTTACCTAATGTTGTAGCTGACCTATATATGGCACGCACACTGACATCATGAGGAGACTGATTGTGGTATCTGGCACCAAATATGACTTAACACAGCAAAACGTTCCGTATCCTCAGATCCAAGTGGGATAAAATGTTACATCTTGGGACCCACGTAGCAAATTTCTATTTTGGTTAACAAAATCTTTCCTCCTGAGGAATGAAGGAAAGCTTTCAAAGCTGCACTAAGGATTGTATCTCTTTACCTTCGCAAAACCTCCTGAGGAGTCTTTAGTTCACACATGATATTCCTTGGGAGGCTGTGGAAATCAGGATTAAAGACAAACATAGAATGAACAAAGAAAATTCTGGTATGTTAAGGTTAAGGTTTTCTGAGCTTCAGGCGGTATGCCTTGATACATCCCTCTAAAACTGACTCTCACCCTCTGAGTCCGGGGACAGCGGGGCCTCCTGCTTCATCACACCCACCTTCAGCACTGCTGCACTCCTCAAAACCCATCATCCCACACGGAATAACCACACTGATTCCCAGTAACAGCTTGTGAACGGGGAGGCTGCAAGGGCTGGGTGTGTGACCAGCCAGCTCGAGCTCCTGCAGTGAGTCGGCCACCTGAGTCCCCTGGAATCCATCCCTGGTTGAATGAAGAGCAGATCTTTTGGGGAAAAAAAAAAAAAAAAGATAATTTTGATTGAAAGTGTTCCACTGGGGGAAACACACAATAAACTCCGGGAAATTATTTCAGTAGCTAATGAAACTCAATTAAAAATCTATGATGATCAGAAGGGAGCTTCACAGGGGTCCTTATTGGCTACAAAGAAGAAGCCCAGATTTCCTATTTTTACATGTGAATTGCACCTGTGTGACATCATCGTTTGGTTTATTTGACTCACCGGCGGCAATACAAAACCACGCTGACTGTTAAAAATCTGGCCAGCAGAATGATTAGAAGAGTAACTATTCCCTTCCAGGTCTTGTGAAGTGTTTATTAAACCTATTAGACATAATCTGAAAAATGGAAGCAATAGGCATGTGCCGTGGGAGTAGTTTCTCCACACTTGAGCTGGTCTTGATTATCTGAGCTACAGTCAGTGGAAAAACACGGGCACTTCTACAACATGATTCATTCAATCTTAGGCATACACCTACCTTACATTTAGATGGATGAATCACATTCGTAGTATGTGTGGCAGTTAAGAAAATTTGGGCCGTGGCCCGAATTCTGAGCAACCAAGAAAAAGCCAGATGAAACAGTTCTACCTAGAATCATAGAATTGTCAGGGTTGGATGAGACCTTAAAGATCATCTCGTTCCAACCCCCCTGCCATGGACAGGGACACCTCCCGCTAGAGCAGGTTGCTCACAGCCCCATCCAACCTGGGCTTAAAAACTTCCAAGGATGGGGCTTCCACCACCTCTCTGGGCAACCTGGGCCAGTGTCTCACCACCCTCATGGGAAAGAACTTCTTCCTAAACATGAGAGAGAAGCTTGTGGGACGTGGTCCCAAAGACGCTTGGTAAATGTTATCCTGAGCATCTTCTATATGTAAAACAACAGACAGTAGGGAAGCAGCAATGAAATTTTCTGGAGTTTTGGGGGGAAACTCCAGAGAAAGGTTTTTGGTTTTTGTTTTGAAGAAACTTTTCGGTAGATGGCTAATGCAAAACGCTTTGTAGATGGGAGAGGGAAACCCAAAACAGCCTCCTGAGGAGCATGTGATTGCTGACCAAGGTGTTTCTTCTGCTTTGGACGTGCACACGGGGGTGTTGGCTGGTGCTGGCTATCTGCCACAGCCTCAAGGATGCTGCTGAATTGCTGTGTGGCCACAGGATCTCTGTCACATTTAAATAGCAATGTACTTGGGGAGGAAAGATCCAAAAGGAGCATTGGGTATCTTTAATTAGGGTTAGTGTAACCTTGTGTAGTGAGAGCCAGAGTGGTGGACCTTGGGATGTGATTAGAGCAAGCCAGCTGTCCCCGGAGGCTACGAGTGCTGCTGGGCACGCCAGAGTTTAGATGCTTTCACCTCGCTGCCTCAAGACAGCAATCAAAGAAAATTGTGCACAGAAATGTCTAATGTAAATTGCCCTTGGTGGTGTTACCATGTAATGTGATGTGATTTCCTTACTTATGCAGAATTGTAATCGCTTTCTCTTCAGGTTAAGAACAGAATAGGGTGACTGAACTAATTACATGCAGGCTGTTGAGCTGGTGTTGAGTTGATTCTGCGTGCCTGACTCCTGGTTAACTGCCTGACCCGGGTGCTGCCCGGCACCCTGCCGGGGACTCGACTGCCTCGCCTCCTTCAACACCCGTTTTGCACTCTCCCCTTTTCTTGTTCAGCTTTCCCTGCCACCAAAACATCTCACCCTCGCCCTGTCTTATTGGTAGCAACTGCTGAAACTTTCCTCTCGCCGCCACCTCCCAG
The DNA here is from genome assembly GCA_025331215.1 of Actenoides lindsayi. NCBI lineage: Eukaryota > Metazoa > Chordata > Aves > Coraciiformes > Alcedinidae > Actenoides > Actenoides lindsayi. Next base: position 11,320 of record WTSP01011831.1, on the reverse strand, counting down.
GTTTCCACTCTAGACCGTGCTGCAGCTAAACAAGGGCACCCCAAAAACACTGAGCTCTTAAAACGTGCGAGTCCTCTGGGGAGAGGCTGCAGATGAGAGGAGCTGTCAGATTGAAGGAGAGACTGCAGTGCAGCAGCAAAACGGTTTCAGCTAATCCACTGTGAAGTCTCTTAATTGTGCCCCTAATAGGACTTGAAGGATCTCAAGGCGTTCAGGTTTGAGACAACTGATACATTGAAAATTAGTCTAATTCTACCCTGTCATATCGCAGGAGACTTGTCTGTGCTGACGAAGAGGCTCGTTACGCTTCCTTAACGTTTAAGCTGCTGCTGAGCATGGGATCTGAGCCACCCAGAGCTGGTCCAAGTGTGCAGTGCTGTTTAGTGACTACTCCCACTAAACAGCCTCTGAAATTGAAGGTGAAAACAAAGCTTATTGACTTTTTTTTTTAATACATATATATTTTTCTTTCTTTCTTTCTCCACTGCAGCCTTTGGAGTTCTGCTGTGGGAAATTGCAACCTACGGTATGTCCCCTTACCCTGGGATTGACCTCTCTCAAGTCTACGAGCTGCTGGAAAAAGACTATCGTATGGAGCGCCCCGAAGGCTGTCCGGAGAAAGTCTATGAGCTCATGAGAGCGTGTAAGTGTTCCTCAGCCCTGCAAACCCTGCTTTTGTAGCCCTGCAGAGGTGCAGGGAGAGTGCCAGAACGTGCACGAGAAACCCCCCTGCCAGTTCCAGTGAAGGTGCAATGCTGTGTGGAGGTGTTTGGTTCAAACTGCTTTCCCCAGAGGATGAACACGCTGTGAAACCAGACGTTCATCTCTACTGGGAGCACACAGGCCTGGGGGAGAGATTTGTTGTTCAGCTCGATGTTTTCTCCGTCTCCTTTTTCCTGACAATTTAAAGAAAAGCTTTTGCTCTGAGGGTGAAGTGGGAGCTTCATTAGGCATCTTGAGGGACCGGCTGTTCTTCTTCCACCGTGGCCTTTGCCACATGACTTAGTGTGATACATTTTTTTTCCCCAGCGGTATTTTGCCTCAGTGGTGGTTGCAGATACCCAGCACCCATCAAATGAGTTTTCCGTGTCATTATTTTCTCTCGCCCATTTTATGAAGAAGGAGCTGTGACAGCCAGCTCCTCCTGGTGCAGAGTGCTCGATGTCTCGTGCTGCCAGAGAGGTTTGAATGGTGTTGGCTTTTTTCAGGCTGGCAGTGGAGCCCTTCCGATAGACCCTCCTTTGCTGAGATCCATCAGGCCTTTGAAACGATGTTTCAGGAATCCAGCATCTCAGATGGTAAGTCTGGGTCCCTCTCAGACTGGCAGTTCCAGGGGTGGGAGAGGGCCAGCTGCATCCTTAACTCTGCGCGTTGTTCAAAGGCTGCTTTGGAATGAAACTCTGTCCTGGGTTTTACTGCCTGGTGTAAATGGCACAGAAAGCAGAAATGCATTTAGATGTGGGCCTTTTTCTGGGCATACATCTGATTTTAATGTGCCAAATGGCTGAACAGCCTCAAGGAACCTTTACCTTGTGGTGTTTGCTTCTCTTCTGTGCTGTTAATTCTGAACGGCGCGATAGTTTTTTATCTTGTGTTCATAGCAGTGATGGTTTTTCTTCTGTGTGTTGCAGAGGTGGAGAAGGAATTGGGAAAGAAGGGCATGAGGAGTGTAGTGAGCAATTTCCTCCAGGCCCCAGAGTTACCAACCAAAACACGAACTTCGAGGAGAGCTGCTGAAAGCAAAGATGCCAACGAGGGCTTGGAGACTGCACATGCTCGGGGCCAGGGAGAATGTGGTAGGTTTTAATTAAAGTCATTATTCCTTCAGGAAATACAGAGGCAAACAAAATGCACGTCCAGGTCTTCAGTTAGGCAAAGCTGTGCCTAATAACAGGTGCCATCCTTCTGCACCAGGCTGTGTTTCTGGGTGGCAGGATGCTGAGTGTGCTCTCCTGGGTTCAGAACCCCTTTTATCATTTTTTCCCAAAGGTAGTTTGTTAGTCCTGGGACCAGAAACACGCAGCAGCTGGGAGTGTGAATCCTTAACTGGCTGAGGGATTGCTGCTATACCTGCTGTTGCCTAGAGAAGCCAAAGGAGTTCTTTTAACTTAATGGCTGTTGCCTGCAGCTCCCTATAGACCAGAGCCTGAGCACGGAGCTCTCTGATCATCTCCTCTTCCCATTCCCTGGTAGGAGCTATCAGTGGGATCTCCCACTGCATCTGAGTGCTGGGTAATCTGCTGTGTTCAAGCCACTTTACACTACCACACTGCATAATTTAAAGCAGGACGATTGCTCGGGTTTAGCAAGCCCCTTAAGGGAGGTTTCCTCACTGTTCCATCCTACCAGATACGTGCTTGGAGCGCTGAAAAGTATTACTCGTGGCAGGTACCAAATATAATTTCAGCAAAGGGACAAAGAGGTATTTACAGAATCTTCCATGAATTTTAAACTCTCTTTCAATCAGTTTCTTCAAGAACTTGCCTTCCATTCTGAGGTAATAAAAGCAGTGGTAAAGCGCTGAACGTATACGATAGATTTGTATCGAGCTCATTTGAAAAATAAGAAGGTAAAACAAAATACAGTGGGTTTTTTTCCAGCTCCTGTTGAGGCTGCTTTGTCTGACTATTCACATGACTGACCTTTTTTGTGTAATCTCAGATTCGACTGGTAGTACAAGTTTCAGCAGCAGATGTACATACATCTAGACAGAGAGGTGGAAAAGAGTGGTGGATGTAAAATGTTGGAGAAAGGAGGTCTCGCAGACTTAGAAAGGAATGTTATTTACCTTATATAGGAAATGTAATTGCCTAGTATTACAAGCTTTGAAGTAAAATAACTTCATTTAAATACTTAAGGGCTTTGAGAGATTCAAGTGCGGCAGGAATAATATGATTTTAACATTATGCTGGGAATCATTTCACTCTTTATTATGAAAGAAAAAATTTCACATTAAAATTTCATTGTGGTTTCCCCTTCAGCTGTCAGGGTTTCCATAGCGAGTCCAGTGCCTGGAAGCTGATCCTCAGCACAAGCTGCAGGTTTTCTCTGGATCTCCACAGCTCCACTGTGTCTACACACAGAAAGGCTGTGGCCTCCTGCAGTGCTGTGAGGACTCCAGGTCCCCAGTTGCTGTTGTGTGGGAATGGTTTAACTGCACGTGGTCCTGTGGAACCAAATGCACACTTATTTTTCTTCAGATTCTCTCCCCTCTACCAAAATCCCTTCCTCAACCAAATTCCTACCCATAGCATGATGATCACCGACCAATATGAGACTAAGAAGCATCTTCCTTTTCCCCTATTACTCTGCTTCATCTCCCTTCTTCCTGCCTAGTGGATCTGTAAATGTATCTGCTGCCCTGAAGGCATTCCTCCTTCGAGTCAGAATGCCAGCTGAGTGCCTGGCCTGGGAATGAGACCCCCTGTCACGCAAATGCAGAGACCTTCAGGGCTCTGTATAAATTTATAATAAACCACTATTCATTTTCAAATAGAGGAAGGGTCACCCCCTCATTTCCTTCTGCAGCTGTTAGTGCCATTGCCCCTCTCCCTGTACAAAGCTGGCCACCCTTTGCCATGCTGTGGCCTGAAGTGTTCAGCTCTTGAAGCGAGTCTTGATCTCTGCTTGGGAAGAAGTTATTTCCATTCCCTACCAAGGCTGACATCAGGAAGGAGGATAGGAGTGTCACAATCCAAAGGAACAAGGGGCCCGGAGGTGGATGGAGGTGGGTTACAGGGATGTCCTCTAAATCCCGAGGGTCAGCTATTCAAAAGACAGCAACAGCACAGGGACTAAAGCAAAGGCCTCTTCATCTTTATCTGCGCAGTGTGAAGTTTATAGACAGGTCTCTAGGTGCCAGGGTAGGAATCTAAACATAAACATTTTGTGTTTGTATGTCACTGTTTAAATAAGAAGCCTACAGGGAAAGTAGTTTGGCAGCTGAGTCCTGTAGAGGCCACCTCAGAAATAAATATACGCAGGGTTATGGACCGCGATGGGTCCAGGCTTGAGCATGGCTCTTCATGCTTTACATCTGAAGTTGTCTCTCCTTACAGAACCCACACCTTTTGGAGGTGCTGCAGTGGTTTGATCCTGGAAGAAAACTGATTATTCTGGCTGTTGAAACAATGCTCAGTAGACTCTTTTCTTTCCCTTGCAGACCCTCTGGATCACGAACCTGCTATTTCTCCCTTGCTCCCACGGAAGGAGAGGGTGGCCCTGGAGAGCAGTTTGAATGAAGATGAGAGGCTGCTCCCAAAAGACAAAAAGCACAACCTCTTCAGTGCCCTTATCAAGAAGAAGAAGAAGACAGCCCCTACCCCTCCAAAACGGAGCAGTTCCTTCAGAGAGATGGATGGCCACACGGACCGCAGGGCAGGTGGGGAGGAGGAGTGCAGGGATGCTGGCAATGGAGCTTTCATTGCACCCCCTGCAGATGCAGCCGACCCCTCCAAGTTTCAGAGCCCAAGCAACGGGGCTGGTGTCACCAACGGGGTTGTCGCTGGCAACTCTGGGTTCTTATCTCCTCACTTACGGAAGAAGTCCAGCACGATGAGCAGCAGTCGAGGGGTGGCTGGTGAAGAGGAGAGCAGTTCCAACTCCAGCAAGCGTTTCCTGAGGTCCTGCTCAGCCTCCTGTGTGCCCCACGGAGCAAAGGACACGGAGTGGAAATCTGTGACTCTGCCTCGGGATCTGCAGTCCACGGGACGCCAGTTTGATTCCTCCACTTTCGGGGGACACAAAAGTGAAAAGCCAGCACTGCCTCGGAAGCGGGCAAACGAGGCCAAGACTGACCTTGCTGTCAGGGGAACAGTGACCCCTCCTCCACGGCTGCTTAAGAAAAATGAAGAGACCACTGATGATGTGTTCAAAGATGCAGAGTCGAGCCCTGGCTCCAGCCCTCCCACTCTGACGCCAAAACTTGGCCGGAGGCAACCTGCTGCCCCTCCTTCCTCCAGCATGCTCCACAAGGACGATGGAGTCAAATCCAGTGCCTTAGGTACCACTGTGACTATGGACCAAGGTTCTGCTGCCAAACCCAATCCCTCTGGGTTCACAGGTGCCAGCAAGGCTTCCTCTGAGGAGCCACGACTGAGGAGGCTTAAGCAGACCTCAGAGTCGACAGGGAAGGACAAAGGGAAGTTATCAAAACTGAAGCCGGCCCCTCCGCTTCCTCTGTCTTCATCCTCCATCAGCAAGCCTGGGAAGGTTTCTCACGGTCCCGGCCACGAAGCAGCAGCAGCAGATGTGGTGTCTGGGCCAAAATCCAAACAGTTGACTCAGGTCGGAGAGGCTGCGAGCAGCGATGCTGTCAAGCCAAACCCACCGGGGGAAGGTGTGAAAAAGCTGGGGGTCCCCTCTGTACCAAAGCCACAGTCTTCTACAAAGCTGCTGATGAGCACAGCAACCCCAGCTGCCTCTTCCTCATCCGTACCCTCCGCCCCAGGCGGGGACCAGCCATCATCTACAGCCTTCATCCCTCTCATATCCACCAGGGTCTCTCTGCGGAAGACCCGGCAGCCCCCGGAGAGGATTGCCAGCGGCACCATCACTAAAGGGGTGGTGTTGGAAAGCACCGAGGCTCTACGGCTCGCCATCAGCAAGAACTCAGAACAAATGGCGAGCCACAGCGCTGTCTTGGAGGCTGGCAAGAACCTCTACACCTTCTGCGTGAGCTACGTGGACTCCATTCAGCAGATGAGGAACAAATTTGCCTTTCGGGAGGCCATCAATAAGCTGGAGAATAACTTACGGGAGCTTCAGATCTGCCCAGCGACTGCTGGCAGCGGTCCTGCGGCCACCCAGGACTTTAGCAAACTTCTCAGTTCAGTGAAAGAAATCAGCGACATTGTTCAGAGGTAGCAGAAGCCGGGTTAATAAACAAATAAATGATTAAATCACCATGGGCCAAAGCCAACTGTGGAGAGAGTAACGTGTGTGGACTGACAAAGGACCGGGGCGTTCAGGTTAAGGGCTGTGCGAGAGACACAGACTGTGAATGGACGTCCCAGCTCCAAAGGGCAGGGCTGAGTTCAAGAGGCACTTTCCACCCTCTGAACTCAGATCTCCTGTGTTTCATATACTCGTAATCGTCTTATCTGTGGAGTTCTTGCCTTGTGGACTACAAGTCTAAATGCTGATGTCACGCTATGCCTTTTTATTAATATTTTATTGTTCTGGACAGACCGTTAAGACTGAAGCCAGACCGATGGGACGCTGAGGTGCCATCCCTCCCTAGGAGGACTTGCCACTGCATTCTCATCCCCTCCCTCTGCCCCGCTGTACACAAGGATGAGTCTTTGAATAGCAATATACCCACTGCCTTTCTTAGGGGAGTTGCAGCACATGTCCCTGGCCCGAGTCTGACGTTTACCTGACCTTAATGCAACAGATTTGGTGCTTGGGAGGGAAGGGAGGAAAACGGTTAAATTTTTAAGGACATGAATGCTACAAGTGATGTTTGTCCAAATTCTTCTTATGATTCCACCTGCTGCCCTTCGCTTCTGTGTTTTCAGTCATTTCTTCACGTGGTTGAGCCCAAGTGAATCGGTTGGGTTCAAAACGTGGCAGGCAGCACCCGCTGGTGTAGTGGCCCAGGAGCCTGTCTGCAGGTCTCCCCTGGTAGTGAAAAAAGACTGGAGAAGGTCTGAAGAAGGACGTTGCTGTCTCTCTCTCGTGATACCTGACGCTGTTTGGGGTGGAGGGTGGGAGAGCTCGGGGAGCAGCGGGCTGGTGCTGAGCGAGGCATCACTCCCTGAGGGACAGGAGGGTCGCAGGAGAGGGAGAAGGCTGGGGCTGAGTTCAGAGACACCACTGTGCCTCCAGCAGCTCTTTCAGCTGAGCTTGCGCATCGCGGGTGGGCGAGAAGTGCCGTTCTCTGGTTGAATTTCCAGCTTTCTGTTCCACCAGCAGAGATGGCACCTGGCTTCTGCCCTCCCTGTGCTCTGGGGGGCCGTGGTGCCTCCCTTTCCGTGCCAGTGCTAACTCCCCACGAGGAGCTCAGATGCCAGGACTTGGGGGTTAGAACAGTCACTGCCTTCCTGCCGGTGTGGTTCCATCCAGCATCAAACACGGATCTGTGAAGACTGCAGGCACTTCTCTTGGGTGCACCTCCCGAGGAAACTGCCACAAAACGTTGACAGCAGGACTCCTGGGGCTTCCTTTCCAAGGTCCTGTGACCTTCCCGACTAACGGAACACGACTGGGAACTAACTGTGACTTGTGCCAATAGTGAAAGAACAAGGTATAGGGCTATTAACAGTGCAATTTAACTCCTCTTTAACAGTTCCAAACAAGAGAAAGAAAACATTTTCCATGTCCTGTTCCCCTGTAACTCTTGTGACCCCTCTCGTGTATCTTAAAACACTAATTGCCTTCAATTGTATTTTATTCTGTTCTCTTTGGAACTGTTTGTTTTGTATATGATTTCTAGTAGTTCACTCGTGTGTGCTCACGCCACTTCTCGCCCTCACAAACAGCCATGACTTAACACATGACAAACATTCAAAAGGAAATACACCCTTCTGCCACCAGCTGCCTTTAAAAATGTAAGGAAAAAAAAAAAACAAACCAAGAAAAATCCCTAAACAACCACCCATGGACTGTCTCTTTCCTGGAGGTACTGTTTTTACTTCGATAACATATTGTGCCACTATATTATACATTTGTATCTTGTTATTACACACTTTTGTAGACTTGTCTTTTTTTACAGTGTGTAAATAGCTTTGTCCTTCATCTCTGTGATACTTAAGGGGGTCGTTTCCCCTTTAATTGGGTCTAGTGCAGATTGTTTCTGTGCCACGACTTTCAATTCTTCCTCTTCTCTTTCTTTATTTTTTGTTTGTTTTGTTTTATTTTTTATTCCAGTCTCTCTTGCGTAGTATATTTAAAAATAAATCAATGTTGAGGAAAACTCGTGTTTGTCTCTTGGCAAGGCTTTTCAAACCCAGTTGCCTCCCCTTAAATTTGGCGTCCGAAAAGAAGGGTTCCCTCTTTGGGTGGCTCACCAGGGCCACCCTTCCCCATCCTTTGGATCTGGCTCTGAAAAGTCAGGAGAAAAAAAAGATGCACAGAATAAAGGCTGTGTTATCACCTCCTTCTGAAACAAAAGACTTTACTGTTGTCTTCAGTGAGATTTAAATCAGAAATTTGGTTTTAATTTTTCTTCCTGTTAATTATTTGTATTTTGTAATTCAGCTGCTGTGGTTTTTTTCCTCCTCCTCTGCTGTGAAATGATGTGTGAATTTGTCTCCTTAGACAGTTCTGGCTGATCCCTCCCTCATTTCTGCTTGTCCATCCTTATTTTCTGTTTGCAGACCTTCAGCCTTTGCAGCAACCCTTGAGGGAGGGACATGTCCAGGTACTAAAAGGGACTGTGCCTTGATTAATGAAGGTGCTGAAGAGCAAAAGTAAAGGATGAGAAGGAAACAAGGGCAGATGACAGTGACTGGTGTGCCCACGGTCCCACAACTTGCTCGGTGATGTTTTAGGGTTATAACCCAGCTCACCCAGATTCTAATCTCTTCGATGAGTTCCTGGTGAGATCTGTTGGTCCTGGCATGAGGAACTGCTCGCTTGTGGGCCATGGGAACAAGGGTCGTCAGAACCCTTGTCTTGCTGTGGCAGTGATTGCATTGGGCTGCTTCTAAATGAGCCTGAAAACGATGCAAAGAGGAGCAGGCGGTGCTGGTGGCAACTGCAAATGCAAGTCAGGGCCTGCACTTGGCAAGGGTCAGCCTACTTCCATTCCAGGTCAGGTTGGCCGGGGCTCTGAGCAACCTGCTCTAGTTGCAGATGGCCCTGCTCCCTGCAGCAGGGTTGGAGTAGATGAGCTTGAAAGGTCCCTTCCCACCTAAAAACATTCTACCATTCTACTTTTCAGCAGAGTGGAGAGGTGTAGTGAACATACACGCAGAGCTACAAGAGGTTCCTGGTTTTGTGACGAGGACTCTTGGCCAAACTCGGTGTCCAGGCTGCTCTCTGTATTCATCTCTGGCATAAAGACTTGCCTGTGGTGAATAGCTGCGGGCTGAGGGAAGCTGGAGAAGCTGAACCCCTAAATTCAGTCTCGCCTGGTCATCTCCATCTCTGCTTGCTTAGGGACCTGCCCATGGTGTCGTGGGAAGACGGAGGCTGGTTGACCTGGCTGAGGGAAACCCTGGGATCTGCAGTGCCAAGAGTGAGAGAGAGGGGATTAAAGGCTAAATTTAGCTGAGTACAGTAGGAGTTGATTTAACAGATCGATGCATTTAACAGTTTGATTGCTCCAATTTTCAAGGCTATTGAGCTTGGAAGTGAGAGTGCTCTGGGGGAAAAATAGCTGTGTTTGTGTTTTTGTTTTGGCTTTCGTGTCTTGGAAATTACAATGTTCGCACTTTTAAGTTTTCCTTAAATGTCACCCTGCCTCTTGTTGAGAAGTTGCTTGTCGGGATATGTAAAATGTGGCCAGTGTCTTATATTTGCTCCTTTTCTCAAAAAAAAACAACCACCCCAAAACTCTAGAGAGGCTGGTGGGCCATGGGGCATGGGGGCTGGGGGAGGTGCTGCTGGGCCAGGGGGTGATGGGGGCCAGCTGACAGCCTCCTCCTTCTCTGGTGTTAATCCTGTTACAACTGAAAAGAGAGGAAAACAGAAGTGTTGTGTCACCTCTGAAGAGTGTGTTGGTGGGGTCACATGAACCTCTAGTAAGTGGGCTGGCAGCAGAGTGAGACGAGCTCAGGAGCTGCCCCTTGTCCCAGGGTGAGCCCCGGGCTGGGTGTGCTGCTGGGAACGATGCTCCTGGATCAGCCTGCTTCTCTGGTTACTCCTGATGCCTCGGCAGTGGTGTTGGTGCCTCTAAAGCCGTGGGGTTAGGGACAGCCCTGCAAATCATTTGACTGTTTAGGCTGGGCTCAAAGCTGCCCTCCCTGGCAGTGGGGTGCCACTCAGGGGTTTTTCAATGGTAGATCCAGCTCAGCAGAAAGTTCACCTGCAAACCAGGTTGCGCTGAACTGTTTTCCCAGGAATTGCCCCCCAGTTGAGAGGTGTGTGTTTCTCCTTAAACCCAGTCTGCTGATCCTGTGTTCCCAAAGCCTCAGTGCTGAATGACCCAGTTATGATGCATTAGCCTCCCCATGAGTCCCTTGCACCTGATTAAATCAGGCTCTTGCTCTATGGAGGATCCACTTGGGTTTCTGTGTTTTGCTGGGCCCATTGTGTGTGCTTGGAGTGCTGCAGGTCTGCTTGGGATGGAGGAAGGATGGGGAGCAGATCAGTGGAGATGGGGCCAGGGCAAGAAGGAGGATTGTGCCCTGATAGGGAAGACTCACGGTGTGTTTCATAGAGGCTTCCAGCAGTGATGATGTTGGCAGCAAGTATCGGCATCGGTCCTTGCTGGCTGGATCCACTGGCCACGTGCAGAAGAATCCTTTGCAGGCTGGCAGGCAATGGTGATGGTGCTCCAGCCAGCTTGTCCTGCCTTGTCTGCCCTCCTCTCTCTGTGGCCGTGCTGCAGTGAATCCTGCTCCTTGCAGGCCAGTGTGTGGGTAAGCTGTGAGGTCTCCACCTGTCAAAGGTGTTGGGGGTCTGGGTGTCCCCTTGGGAACTGCCCAATGAAGAGACTCAAGAGGGTAGGAATTGGGAAGGGGCATTGGTTCCCATGGGAGCTGGGTGGGGACACAATGTCCAGCATGCAGGGATGGGCTTTCCAGCCTCCTGGGCATCACTCCTGGTGTGTTCTTCCTCCCAGCCAACACCCCCAGACTCCAGGCAGTTACATTCCATCCACTTTTACCTCCTCTTCCCCACAGCCTCACTCCCAAGGAACTAATGAAGAACCTGGAGTGCTGCCTTTTCCCAAGCTCACCACCCATCCTAACGCACGCTGAAGGGTGCTCTGGGGGTGCCCCAGCCCCTCGCCAGCCCCACATCGGAGCCTGCTGGGACCCCCTTTCCTCCCAGGGGGAGAGGAGGGTGATGGCCTCACCCCCATGGCACGGAGTTGCCCATCAAGGAGCCCCCCGGGCGCACGGGCTGAGCCCAGCTCTCTCCACCTGCCAGGTAAGCGCTGTGGGAAGCGCTGGCTTTTACTTTTAAAGAAGTTCTGCAGAGGGTTATTGCTCTTCAATCAAAGCCTCGTTAGCAGTGGGGGTTTATCGTGCTGCTCTGACCCCGTTCCTCTCCCGGACTTGAGAGCCAGGAGCCCAGGCATCCCCCCTGGCCCCAGCCTTGCTCAGCAGGTTCCCTTTCCCTTCCCGCAGCAGCCGGTGCCACTTTTCCCTGCAATGATCCATCACGGCAAAGCCAGGGATTTACCGGCCCTCGCCAACCCAGCGTCGTT
>WTSP01011830.1:22670-36682 GCA_025331215.1 Actenoides lindsayi | reverse complement strand
CCTGTGCCAGTGTCTCACCACCCTCCTGGGGAAGAACTTCTTCCTACTGTCTAACCTGAATCGACCTGTCTCTAGTTTTAATCCATTCCCTCCAGTCCTATCACTGCCCAACAGCCTAAAAAGCCCCTCCCCAGCTTTCTTGTAGAATACAAGTCTCCCAATCATCCCACACCAATATCTGACTTCTTGTTGCCTGAAACACCTATCACAGCACAGAAACATCTTTACAACATAAACAACAGCTGCTGGTAAAACACTGTGTTTTGTTACAAAAGATATTTAGTAAATGTGTGTGTACATAAGCACACAGCTGCCTTCATAATACAAGTTGTAAGCATCAAAACAAATGAAAAGATACGTTGGGGGTTTATTTTTAGCATTTGGTTTCAAATGTCATTAGATTCTCTTTCCCTTTAAATAATTTCAGCTACAGATGGAATATACCAGTGAAATGGAAAGATGGGAGTTCAACAAATTATACTTTCTACAACTCATCAGATTCTGCAGGTAAATTTCCCCTTCTCTTTTGACAGTAATGAACAGATAAAGCCTTTCAATGTCCTTAAGAAGAAATAAAATACAGAATTAACTTCCACACTTTTCAGTTTTCAGTCCTTTTTGCAACATGATTATGTCAATTTAGGCTCAGTTCAGTAAAGTGCTTAAGCACATGTTTAAATCCAGTTCTATTCAAGGAAGCACCTAAGCATGCTCTTAATTAGGAGGTATTAAAATCAACAGGACTCAGGTATGCCCTTTGTTGAGTCTAGGAAAAGAGTTGAAGTAGGGAGGCTGATGAACGGATCCGGGGCGTGGTAAAATGGCAATCTGAGTTCAGTTAAAGAGCTCCAAATGATTAATCCTGTTTTCTATTTGCTGCTTTCAGGAGTGAGGAAATACCTGTATGGGTATTTAGGATGAGTGCTCTGTTATGCAGTCAAATCTGAATTTCTCATTCTATAATTCTAGTGGCCAAAAATGGAGGGGGAGAGAAGAAGAAAAAAAAATTACTGACTTTTTGAGGTTTTACATTTCATCACATACTGGAATTTCAGAACATCACAATCAGCTCTTCTTTTCTTTCATTTGTTTGAATGTTCCCTATTTAAAATGTAATGTTTCATTTGGTCTGCTTTTGTTTTCAAGTGGTTGCTTATAGTACCCATGCAAAAGCAACCAAAAAATGTCTTAGGTCATGATACAAGTCCGAGATTAGCACAAAGACATTTTCCTTCTCTAACTTCCATATAACATCACAGGGGGCTGCAAGGGGCTGTTAACTTGACAATGCCTGCCAAGGTATGAATAAATGCTTTGCATTTGTAAAAACCTTGGCTGGTAGAGAGGGCAAACAGCAACTGTAGGGAAAAAAAAAAATGCCTTTTGAAATACCTTGTATGGATCATCCAAACAGAAAAGTTCTTTTAACTCCAGCCACCCTCAAACCACAGAGCAGGGTTTTCAATGGGCAATAGGAAAATTTGCATAACCAGCAGCACCAACTGGACCAGGCCAAGCTTCTGAGAAAGAAACATTTTTCAAGGCTTCATTTGAAATGGGAAATTCCTTCAACCTGAGTAAAGTCTCAGCCTACCTTTACCTAGAGCTACAAAAATTGAATCAGAGAAGAATACAGGGAAGAAAACCCTTAAAAAGTTAGTTGAAGTAAACTGAAAAAAATCTAAACAAATTGAAGATAAAATGTGAGAACTTTAAGAGTAATCATGAGGGTGAAAAACCTTTCAAAAGAGATATTTGCAAGAGCTGTGTCTCTACAACTTTTTGCTTTTTAGAATGACACTAATTTTCACCATCCTCACCCTGATCACAATGATCCCATTTTAAATTAACAAACTAGCTGGCCCAAGTGTTTACCACAATTCACTAGTCTAAGATATGTGCCTGAATTTGTTGAAGTCTGGAATAACTCATCTTTACCCACAGCCATTTAAACGATAAATAAATAAAATTAAGATTTGGGTCTTATTTTGTTAGTCATTAAAGCCATATTATTACTTTTGGAGTCAAGGAATCTCCAGTGAGTTCTGTATCATGGGAGATGCAGAAACCAATCACTGTTTGCTTGCTTTTCAGGAATTAAAATAACATTGCCTCCTGGTACTCCTGCAAATATTAATCCAGAGCATATTGGATTCTATCGGGTGAATTATGATGGTCAGAACTGGGACAGGTTAAGCTCTCTTCTGGTCAACAACCACCAAGTGAGTGTTATCCCATTAACCCGTTTGATGTGTCTCTTACAGAGGTCTGTAGAGGCTGGGGGTATTTTTCCTGCAAATAATCTATCCTTTATCATCCATTTTTCTCTTTTCACACAGGATTTCTCAGCTGCTGAGCGTGCAGGGATTTTGGATGATGCCTTTTCTTTAGCAAGGTAAACTAATTGCCTGCAGAGATTTCAACACAAGTTTTTCCCTTAATTAGAATTAACTCAAGTGTTTGAAAGAAAATTTCCGAATTTGTTGCAAGTCTTAATTGTTTATTGTCTCATGTTGTCCTCCAAAAGGGGTTCAAGTGTGCATTGGCAACTTGCAGTACTGATGCAGTCAAGAGAAATGGTCCCCTTTGGTTCAGTGACAGGAAAAAAAAGAGGGCTTTCATTGCATCAGTCTTAGAAAGGTGTGGTTTGGCCATGTAAGTAACAATAATAGAAGCACTCCAGAAGAAGTTAAGTGTCCAGAAAATCAGAGGCATGCCTACAATGCACAGCATGACATCAGGAAGTTACCACCTCAGCTATCTTGTTTAGAAACTTGCTTGGAAACTTCTAGCTCTTGCACCCAGTCATGTTGACACAGATAAACTTCGGGCGACCTTCTGTGACAGCCTGGAAGTCTGAATCTCTTCAGCCTTTCAGGAGTCTCCAGAGCTAGCAAGTCCTTTTTATGTGACAGGAGTTAATGTAGACAGTTGAGAGCTACCCACTTCTGGGCACACCAGGCTGCTGTACAATGGGGCAGTTGGGTATTGATTAACAGTGATCCTCAGTGGTCTCTTTAGAATACACCTCCCAAGTTACATTCCAGACTATTTTCCCTTTCCCAAAACACATTATTTCAGGCCTTCTAAAATAAATAATGTTCTAATATCTTTAAAGAGGCAAGTTCTTCAAGTTCATTAAAATAACAGAAGTTCTGTTTTCTCCTTCCACAGACCCAGACTCGTGAATTATTCTGTTCCCCTGAATCTCACAAAATACCTAACAAATGAAAGAGACTATTTGCCTTGGCATAGAGTTATATCATCTGTAACTTACCTGGCAAACATGCTTGAAGATGATACAAGTCTCTATCCCCTGTTTCAGGTGATGAAGCAAAAAAACCCCATTCCTGCATGGGATCACAGGATCTGACAGCTCAGGATCTGTAAAAATATTGAAGTTAAAGTGATTTTTAATGTATAATGTATTTTAATGCTATCAGTATTTACTTTTTGTTACTGTCCTCTTAAAAAAAAAAAGTGCTAAAAACTGCTTAGCACTGATCTCTGAAACACCTGGATTCTCAATTCAGGATTCTGCAGTTGGAGGAAAGAAAGTACACCTAATTATTCTTATAATCCATCACCATAAATCCCAGTACAGACATGTGTTAGCCAAGGCTGTCCTGCACCCAAGGAAGAAGTATGTATAGGGCAGCAAAATCTCTGTCCTCGGCATGATGCAGGGCTCTAGCTCAGTGTGGCAGTGAGCAGGTTTGTTAGTTGACCTAAAACGCTGAACATGATTTAATGATCACTGAAATAAATACTTCCTGAACTCAGCATCACCTCTGGAAAACAGTTGTGGCAGCGTGTCCTTCCTGTACCCCAGTTTTCATCTCGGGGCACAGACAAGGCTGGAGAGAAGTAGGTTGCCTTTGTCCTATCTGTGCATCTGTATTGCAAGTGTTGAGACTTGGCATGCTGGGGTGAGCTGGAAAGATTGTGCATGTTTGTGATACCTTTTGTGTAGGAGATGCTAGTTTTGGGGAAAATGAAGGAGAATAAACTATGAACACAAGCATATTATTATTTAAAGAAACCTACAAAAGTAACCAACTCTTTTTTTCTACCTCAGCAATATTTTCGCTACCAAGTAAAACCCATTGTGACTCATCTGAGCTGGACTGATACTGGAGGCCATTTGGAGAGGTTGAGATATCTCTTTTTTTTTTTCTTTCTCCTATTATTGATGCATTCAAAGAACACTGAGCAGCAGAAAAAAAATCTATCCCTCTCTCTCTTTTAAAGGCTTCTTCGTGCATCTGTTCTAGACTTTGCCTGCAGTATGGATGATACAGACTCTTTGAGGAACGCTTCTCAACTTTTTGAGGACTGGCTACAAGGAAAAAAGTGAGTGCTCACGGCTTCTGTGGCTGGTGACAAACACAGCGTGTGACTTGGCTCACAGATTTCAAGCAGGAAAGGGGAAAAAATATTCAGGTACTCTTCCCTTCTTTCAGTATTTCTGCAAATCTCCGACTCCTGGTGTATCGCTACGGGATGCAAAACTCAGGCAACGAGCATTCGTGGAATTACATGTTCAGGAAATACCAAGAAACTTCCTTAGCACAAGAAAAAGAAAAGCTGCTGTATGGCCTGGCATCGGTGAAGAACATCACGCTTCTGGACAGGTGAGTTAAACCCACCGAGGTTTTTGTTTCCCCACAGAAGCAACCGGTCACCATTTACTCATTCCTCTCTCCTCTCCCGGGCTGTCATTTTTGTCAGATTACAGCATGAGGAATGCAACACGTTTTCAAGTGTTATCTAACACTCCCCTCGGAGATTGTGCTATAGTAGAAAAAAAGGCCTTGCTCCTTCAGTGAAAAGATATCAGACAGATGGGAGTTTCTGCACACAATCGGCAGTCTTCAGCTCTTCCAACAGTGCCTTCACCCGGTGCAATTTCAGCTGCCTAATAAGTGAAGCGTCAGGAGAAAACGAGTCATTCTGTGTTTCCTCTAGAACTAGTGAAGGGCAGCAGGACCTCCAGAGCACTGTTTCTCCTGGGTCAAGAAGGGACTTAAAATCAGTTGGAAGAATTGGGTTTGGGTGCTGCCAGTCACTCTCCACTGGCTACAGAGGGAGGTTGCTTAGAATAGATGTCTACCTTCAAAGCAGCCAAAATGAGGCCAGTGACCTTGAGCAATCATTACTAACAGTCCTGTGAAGGCACCTGCCTGAAGCCGCAATGCTCCCCGAAGTGCTGGGCAGAGGTACTTGATCTAGAACCAGAAATGGTGTATTTGTGCCACCGTGGCAGCGATGGGGAGTCTGAATACTGCCCAGGCTGCTCCAGCTGTCAGACTGGACTTGGCAGAGACGCACCAGCTCCTTTAAGCTTACCTGGTAACTCTGCGTGTATTTGTATCACATAGCAGAGATGCGGGCAAATGTTTTCACCAGGGCCACTCACCACTTTGTTGGAACGCTATCTAAATATCATAGGATGGAGCAGTGTCTGCCTGGAAAAGTTCCAAGTTTAAACAAGATGAAACTAGGAAGCATAGAAGGATCAGAAAGAGTAAATAGAAGAATTAGAGTGATTAAAATGGTGGTAAGAGGCAGCTGTATTCCTAAATTCTTGTGACCACAATGGCCATAATCTAAAACCATTCAATAACTAATCACTGAAATGATTAAGTCATTAATTAATCAACCAGATGAGCCTATATTTGCAGAAAATAATAATAATGATTAAAAAATCTTAGAACAGGGAAAACTTTTCTCTTAATCTACTATTAAAATAACTAAGGAGGTGAAAAGAGCAAATAGATTGAAAAAATAGTGTTAAATTGCCTTAAAACCTACAGGGAAAAAAAAGAAGCCAATCCTTAATCCCAGCAAACAACAACTTAAGGGTGTTCTCCTGCAGCTGCTGCTATGAAGCCATGATCATGCTACTCATCTTCCTGCAAATGGGCATGCTGAGGGATCCCTCCAGTCAAAACCATTTGCTCTGTAACTGGAAGTAAAACTGCAGCACTTGCAGGCATGAGGTGCCCAAGTTAATTTTAATATTGCATGGATAAGAGTTCCAGAACAAACAGCACTGATTTCAGTGTGAGCAAGCCACCTACGTGTGTACTTAGGATCCCTATAAGATCTTTATAGCCTGGACTACTACTTTTTTGGCACTTGACCATCTCGTTTTCACTACCTGATTAGAATATAGAAATACTAATGGGTTTGGGCTATTTTCAAGTAACTTAGAGAGATAAACACTACTTACTCTCTGAAGAGATGCCTAACTGCTTCAATTTCTTACCATACAATTATCTCTTGACACAGTTAGCAACTGATCCTTGTGTTTTAGCTCAGTGTACTTCACCTTTACAAAGCTGTAGACAAAAATAATATTCCTGCTTGGGAAATGGGCTGTAGACTGTGGTGGCAAATACTTGAAAAACATAGACATTAACATTGCATTTATGTCTCATCATCACCAGTTAAGTCTACGCTGAAACTGTTAACATCCTATTTGCTTTCCATTGTCTTCCATGAAAAGCTCTCATTGATTCTTGTGCTATTTCCCTTAGGTATCTGAAATATATTTACAACACCAGCCTCATCAAAAGCCAAGATGTCTTCACAGTCCTGAGATACATCTCCTATAACACCTATGGGAAAACAATGGCCTGGGACTGGATACGGCTTAACTGGGAGTACTTAGTTAACAGGTAAGCTAATGAACTCACTGGAAACTTTAGGTCTCCATCCATCTGCATATCTTGTGGTATGCTTTTCTATATTTACACTATACAGCTATAATCACTGCCCTCTGCATAATGAAAACTGAAAGGGGATTCAATTCTGTCTATCTGCTGTGAAAAAGTACTTTGCTGCTAAGTGGAAAACCATTCTTTCCCTAAATGTTCACTCCCAATAAAAGGTGATTAAAGTATTGAGAGTTCTAGCGAGGTCATAGAAATCTGGTTATTGCATGGAAATTAGTCATGTCTCCACTCTTTTTAATGATTTCAGAACAAGAAGACAGTGTAGAGAATTTGTTTTAATTCCTTCTAGTGATAATGACAAGAGGCAGATGTACAGACAAGCAGTGGAAGGAATAGCAAAGCTTTTAGCTTTTGTATTTGTATTTATACAGCTGAGCAGCAATAAACCCAATTTCCAGGGTGAGACAAGAAGTCATTACTTAAAAAAACAAAAAGAAAAGAGAACCAGAAAAGATCACTCCATCAGTAAGCGTGTTTGAGATCAGCACAGATACTGAAGAGAAATATTCAAGTATTTCCACAAAAGTTGGAATCTGAATGCATCTGTTTTATTTTAGCAGAGTTAGAAGCCTAAGCTTCAGGTGCCTTTTCTTCTGTAATGTTTTTTAATCAAACATAATTTACGAAATTGTTTTTCTAGATTCACTATTAATGACAGAAACCTTGGTCGAATAGTAACTATCACCCAAAACTTCAACACTGAGCTCCAGCTTTGGCAGGTACGGTGACAGCACTTCTCTTGGTTTTAAGTCAAGGTATTTAACAAGCTACTGGCCAGGAAACATAACTTTTTTATTCTCTAAATGTGTAAAGCAGTATGACTTACTGTAAAACTACCCAGTGCTACCAGCCTGACCTTAAATACCTCTCCCAGTCACAACTGCCTTTGAGCAGGCCCCGGTAAAGAGCCCCTTGCCCAACAGCAGCATTTTTTGCTTCATGTCAGTTCTTCTTCTCTCTCTTTTCCAGATGGAAAATTTCTTTGAGAAATATCCAAATGCTGGGGCAGGGGAATCGCCCAGGAGGCAGTCGATTGAGCAGGTGAAAACCAACATTGAATGGCTAAAAGTAAACAAGGAGGAAATACGAACGTGGCTAGAGGGACAGTTAGCCCCTTGAAGCCTCTCTCTGTTAAAAACACCAGGCACTCCTTCTGAGCACTCAGATCCTCAGAGATACTCAGTGATGTGGATTTCTCACCTACGTACCTCAGAGGATCAAGGCCTTACTACTTTTTTTTTCTACAAGCACTCAGAAGACCACTGCCAGAGCAATGCTTGTGTAGCTGCTGAGCCCAGATCCTGCCAATACTTGTGTGTGGGGATAGCTTTATACCTTGAGAGATTAATTTACCTGGACAAACAAGACAAACGTTTAAAGTTACCCAAGGCAGAAGTGATGGCAGAACTGGGGTCCTCACTGAACAAGCTGGTCTCACTCCTTCCTCATACCCCTCTGAAAACCTACTTGGTTCACACGGAAGTATTTCTAGTACACTCAGGGATTGCTTTCCAAGTGCACCTCTCCTGAAGGAAAGGGAATTAAGTGGTAATTTCAACATTGTCTGAAAATCATCCCCTATGTTTATAGCTGTAAAAATTCTACATTTGGGATTTAGCTTTGCCTTCTGATACTACTGAAAGGCCAGTTGAGCTTCTCTCTCCATTGATTTTTGAAGTTTAACTACCAGCACACAAGGGATCAATATTATCAGCTTCTTTTTTCCATGTTGTTAGTTGGGGTTCTGTAGCTTGGGATAGGGCTTGGCTTTCTTATTTTTGTTTTATTTCTAAATCTTCTCAAAAGAAGAACTTGTTACTGGGAAAAAAATAAAATAATAATAATAAAAAAAGACATATGGTACTTACTATCTCTTTTCTTAGGGAAAAATAAAGTTTTAAAATCTACCTGGAAATCTCAGTATCTTTCTTCTGAAGTGGTAAAACTGCCTGCTATATAGGAAAGCAGCTGTTACCTATCCCAGCTATGCTGTGCATACAGCCTCAGTGACTTCTGAGGAGGGAAAAAACCTGTTATCTCCTCTGAAAAAATACAAAAAAATATGGCAAATTCAGGCGGAGGGGGCAGATGAGCCCCACTGCTGCAATTCAGTCTACTGCAGGAGTACAGGCAGCAAAGAAACGACTCTGAGTTCCAAGTCTCTCTGCCAGCATGATGCTGGAGAAGGCAGCAGGGTTGCTCTGCCTGCCCCTCCCAAGCTTGGAGCTGGGATGCCTTCCATGTGCTGTGTCCTGACACTCTACGGGCAGCAGATGCTCGCATCAGCCCCATCCTCCTTCCCTTCTCCTTGGTATCCTGCGTGGAAAGGTGCAGCAGAAGGGAACCAGCTAGAGTCAATCCCTGCCCAGATGCCCTGGGAGCAGGACCACAGAGCATCTCACAGTAGGTAGCTCTGGGAGGGATTAGGTACAGCTGTCAGGAAACTCTGCAGCAGGATGGGAGGAAAGAAGCATAGAAAAACACTTCCCTTCATCTTACAATGATGTTCAAAGAGCAAGGTGCAAATGTTGAGGAGATGGCTCTATTCTACAGAAACCCTGGGGTGTGGGCTCTGTCTGCCTCTGGGCCTCAGTACAGCACAGAGAGCTTCAGACAAGCTTATGTAATCCCAGATGGAAACATTTCCCCTGCTCCCCCAGGAGATTCAGGGCTAAGACTGTTTTGAGCCTCTCCCTAGATACCTAAATAGCTACGACAAGCCCAGACAAATCTGGTGACCAAATCAGTTGTCCTGTCAAAGGAAAATGTCAGTCATTTGCCTCCTGCAAACAAAACATTGCAGGATTTTGACTAACAGCGGTCACAATACGCTACAGATACCAGCTGTTCTTTAAGGTAAAGAGGTGGCAAAGGGCCAGGCAATGTCTTCCAGTTTTTCTTTTTGCTCAGATTCACACACAGAGGACAGTGAGAGTGAAGCCTCTGCCCACACCCAAGCTAGCAGCAGCTCAGCACCCGGGGAGCAGGCTGTCCTTGGGCAGCTGCCTGCTGGGTAGGACACGTGCCAACTCACCTTCACCATTTCACAGTTTTGATGAGTGAATCGAAGGAGGAGAAGCCAAACAACAACTGCCTTGGCTTCAAGGTCACAAACTGGTTTGGTGGCATCACGCTGTGACAGTATGGTAGCACTAGCTTGGTATCACTGTGACTACACAATAACAGGATCAGCTCAGAGAAACCTTCTGGGCGCTGCCGGTGCTGTACGTTTGAACTGGAAGTTTTTAACTCCAGCTGGCCACGATGTGCAACAATGCAAACCTGATATGAAGATGTTCAAGCACACAGCTCAGTTGTTTTCCCTTTCGGAGAAGATTTGGCAGAAAGGGCTGACTTAACTATTCGTAGCTTCTGCCACAGTTTGCTGTAGAAAGAAAAGATTAAGTGGTTACTTTAGGGTATTTCCACCCTTTGTAATACATAGCCCCTAGTACTGAGTGAGATCAGGCTGGCCAAAGTTGTTGGCCACAGTAGTGGGCTGTCATCAAGGAAAAAATAACAAGTAATGAAGGTTTTCTATGGTGCTGGAAAGCTACAGCACGAGCAGCTTCATTCCAATCACACAGACCTGCCTCTGGTCAAGGCACATGTTGTATCACACGTTGTGTATCACTGCAGCAGAAAAGAAATTCAAAAGGTCAGTCAGAGAGGGACAACAGAAAAATAGCACTGAGGCAAAGAGAGACACAAGGACAAGCCTTAACAACTACTGGGCTCATGACCCTGACTGAATGGAGGAGAGAAGGGGATTTAAATAGTGAACTGAGCAATTGCTGCCTGTCATTTGATTCTCGCTCTGCTCAGGAAGATGGGGCCACGTGCAGGTTTTGTGCCCGAGCCACACCGGATCAGAGAGACATTTGACCAGTGCTTGGATACTTGTGGTGTTACAGAAAGGTTAGCTGGATTTCTATTCTGACCTTAAGTGGCTAGGGGAACGTGGAAGTAAATCCAAAAGCCCTAGAAAAAGGCTGCTTTTGTGGTAGGGTAGAAGTTGTGTCCATTTTAAATCACGTTCTCTAGATTGTGCAGTGCTCTTGCTGCCTTTAAAGGGCTGATGGAGAATGTACTGTATGGCATGTGCCTCTTTCAGACTGTTTGTCCTAGATGGATAACAAATCTGGTACATGCTCAATCTTTCGGTCAGGAGCGAGCGCATTTACAAACGGCCTGCGATAAGCTCGAGAATGCCAGTTTGAAACCGAACCCAGAGAAACGTGAACTGTTTTAAAAAGAGATAATTTTTCCTCGGTCATTCGATCAGCGAGGAAGGAATTTCCACTGATAAAGCCAAGTGTGAGGGAGTGCAGGACCGGCTGGCCCCTTAGATCCACAGGGCTTTTCGAGGCTCCGCTGTTGCTGCCGTAGCACAGCAAAAGCTCTCGCACGCAGGGAGGTAGCGAAAGGCTTTGAGTAATCGAAGCGCGATGTGGTGGAGTTAAAGAGGGGCCGCTGGTGACTCTTGCAGTCTTGCCTTACACTGGCTCTGCAACTCCTTCTCCTATCAGCCACAGCTGTACGTCCTATAGAGCCTGAGCTCATGGGCCCCAGGAGGCTGGAAGCCTGATAGCCGCGTGAAAATGCTTTATCTGGAAGGTTCAGGTAAAGAAACAACTGGAAACATTGTGTGACTGCACACCACGGAAAATGAATAGCACCAGTGCAAATACCAAATACAACTCTCCAGCTGAATTGGTTCTTAAACCACTGATCACTACAAAGTGTGCAGGCATAAAAAAACACCATCTACGTATGGCACGTCTCACTGTTGAAACAGGACATGGCTAGGATGTGTCCCTCCAGTCCTCCCACAAGGACCAGTGCCATTTCTTAGCTACCATCACTCTGGGTGATGGTGTCTTCCAGCAGCTTTTGTGGCTCAAGGTGAAAGGGAAAAAGCTGGTCTGTGATGGGCACAGGAGAGACTAGGTAAAGGGGGTCAGAAAGATAGGACCTCATCCTGTTGCTAGCAGCAGCAATACCGTACTGCCAGATTAAACCTTCATCTTGTGTTACATGCATCCAGTTAGGAAAGTCAAACAAGGTTGTGTTTTCTTTCCCAAGTGTTTAGGCAGAAGCCAGCTGACCTGGAGATATTTCAGCTTCACCTCCACAGCTACGGCAGCTGGATGTATGCCTGGATGTGGAAAACTGGTACAGAAAGATATAGCTGTATGAAAATAAGGAACTGCCCTCCAGCTCTCAGGTACTACAGTGGTTCATACAGTGCCCAGATAGCTGAATTTTTCCAAGATGTGAAAAAAAAACAAACACAAATCTATTTATAAAAACATCTGAAATGTATTTGGTTCAGATAAGTCTGAGAGTTTCTGGCTTCCCAAAATACTTTCTAAAGGGTTGTGAGGGAAGAGCAAATCCTGAAAAATATGCCCCTGACATGGTACCAGAGAGACACTGTTCTTAAGTAGCACTCACTAGTGGTTTCAGTAACCCCTCGCCCACTGGAAACCTTTCCACAGCAACCCTCTCTTCTTCACAAACTGATGTCCAGAGACTACTGGCACCTGCTTGCTGGTGATTTAATGATGCTGAAACAACCTGTATGGATGGTCTCAAGCAGTCAGGGACAGGAACAGATCCAGGCATGCGAGAGGACTGGAGCCTAACTCTTCTAAAGGATAGGGATACGCAGACATTATTCTGAGTAAGAATCAGAAGTTGATTTTGCAGTTATATATGTGACACACACCATACAGCCTTCACCGCGTGCTTAAAGCATCAACGTTATTTTTTGTGTGGAAATGGACAAAATGCCCAGGTCACCTCTAAACACCCTTTCCAGCACTTCTGGATTTTTTTAATTGCTTGCAGCAAACAAGAGACTGGTCACTGATGTGGTTTCCAAGGAGTGCGAGGCCAAGTTCAAGATCATGAGGGCCTGCCCTTCTAGAGTTTCCATTCTCTATTGCCTGCTGTCAATTCTACAGCTGGGATTTAGCTTTGCCTTCTGACACTACTGAAAGGCCAGTTGAGCTTCTCTCTCCATTGCATTCATGCACCACAGGTCAGCAAAGAAGACTTTCCACCCAGGAGCTGCATACTACAGAGCTACAGAGCTCATACCTGTAGCAGCTCTGCAACTCAAGGGTATTTTTTATGTCTTTAAGAGGGAGCCTGAAACCAAACAACTGCAGCATGCTCTCTGGTGAGTAGTTCCTTTCTAGCTACCAGCCAGAGCAAAAATGTTATGGCCAAAAAGGTGTTAAGGCATAGGTCAGGTTCTTATGAGCCAAAAGAATTGCTGTGGCAGTCTAAGCAGCAGATTTTCCAGGTGTCTGGTGTGCAGCCCAAAACTGACTCATTTCTTTTAGCAAATAGTCATTAAGGTCCACCCCGGTTCATTAAGGAACTTCAGCTGGAGAAAACCTATAGACTTGAAGTCATCACCTCCCACTTTTCTGGGCTGGAGCACCAACAAAGCAAGCAAGCAGATCAAGGCTCAGTTTTGCCTCCTCCACAGAAATGCACGTGAACTCTTTCCCATGACCATACTGGGCCTGGTATTTCAAACTCTCCTGTGGTACTTAAATAGTAGCCAAGATCGAAAGCAAATTAGTAACTTTCTAGTTTGGTGCTTCACACCTGAGAACACAGGGTTGCCAGGCCCTTCTGATTTATTATTAAGTAGAGATGGGTGTCTTGCTATAGAGAAGCATCATTCCATAATACAGTGGTTTGAGCAGCAGCCTGGAAGGGCAGACATATGGTCTAAAATTTTCTCCAGCAGAAACAGTAATTCACCAAGTCTTCCACCTCCTGCACAAGGTCTCCAATAACTGAATGCAAGGGGTGTTCCCTCCCCTCCAGTGCTCCTGTAAATGCAGCCCTTCTTTTACTTTGCCACCTCAAGGACTCCAAACCAAAAGGCTCAGTCCCATGAAAAGGAACATTTCTGTGTCAGACGAGACGAGACTTCAGCTTTTCATTTCCTCAGCAGAAAACAAAGCTTTGTTCAAGCTGTACAGACTCACTCCCCTCCTCCCTAGTTCGGGAGAAAAACAAACAAACAAAAATGTGTTTCCCCAGCGAATGCCCCAAAATAACACGACTGTTGGCTTCACATATGGGCTGCTGAGCTCCCTGGCCAGACTGCAACAGAGGAAAGAGAAGCTCCAGGCACAGAAGTTCACCAGCACAAACTAGGAGGTGAACCGGAGCAAACGCCCCCCCCCCCCCCCCCGAAGACCCCCACCCCCCAACCAAAGCGCAAAAAGAAGACACTATGGGGAG
>WTSP01011829.1:0-27426 GCA_025331215.1 Actenoides lindsayi | reverse complement strand
ACTGTTACTGTAAAATACTGAATGCAGTATCTATGGCCTGGACTGAAAACATTAATAAATTATTTATGTCAACTGGCACTTGGGCAAAATTCACCTACCATTTTATCAACAACAAGATATCAAAAGATTTTAAAAATGTGTAAATAAGCTGTTGAATGAGTTAACAATATTACGGACTATTTCAATTGTCCTGGAAATCACTTGTCATTAACTGAAAATCTGAGAATCTTAAAAATAACTAAAGACACATTGGAATTTGTTTTCTGTGGAAAAAAATAGATAGCCAGTTATAAACTATGGTGAATAAAGTTGCTGACCATACACATAAAATACACCCTTAAAGGTTTATTCTTTGTCATCTGGGTTTCTGTAACACGGTATAATTGGTGTTAGCCAAAAAAATACTAGGATTTCCTACATTCTATGAACTTCTTCTAAGTCTTACTTGTTTTTTTCACTGACATTTTCAAAATCAGATTAAATGAAGGGGAAAATGATTGAGAAGAAGATAACCTGTATATTTTGCGATCTTGCAGTACTTAAACATTGAAGATACTTTGAAGCACCCAGTTTTCCTACCATTTATGCTTTCCTCGAACAAAAATAAGTCTTAGAATATAGATGAAAATAATTTGAAACTCAGAAGAATCTACACAACTTTTCAGATCCATTACACATCAGTATACCTAAAATTTAGCCCTTGTATAGATGTTTTGCTGAAAGATATCTATTTATAATCTTTGTAATGCTGCTACGTTTACTTGGATTGGAGAACTCAGAATTGTGTGTGTATTTTATTGTAGTTATCTTCTTATAAAGTGACATACAGTAGAGTTCAATAACTAGAAAAAAAAATCTATTATAAAAAAAGAAAACTGAAATGCTTTTGTCTAGATAGGTATAATTGCATTTTACAATTATATTTAAGCTGTATGTGCCATAGCAGTCCCAGAGGTCACATTCAAGCAAAACAAAAAGAATCACAGAATAGAGGGCTAGAGCAAGAGAATGAAACTCCTTTGAGGACTGCTGATCTTGGTGAAGAACTAACAAAAATCAGTCTGGAATGAGTCAGGTAGGGACAGTAGCCAAGCAGAAACTCCTTGCTAATTAGGAAATAAGGCATCTCAATTAGACATCCTGCAAAACAGTGATTGTGGACCCAGCTTTCAGGTTTTTTCTACCACTGGGTGATTATCTTATTAATGCAAGAGTGGGTAAATTTACTAGATGTATGAGAAACCGTAATTGAGAATCGACCGACTGGATGTTATTAGTAATATTAAGCAAATACAATATTCTTCCTATAATTGGCATAAAATACATGTTTTCTGACTAAAGGGTATTTGCTCCACATGCACTTGATCATCAGTACTTGATCATCAGACTTTTGAATTTTGATTTAATTTTGATTATATTAAAATTAGTAAGCTGTATGTTCAAGGTCATCAGTACTCAGATATATGCCAAGCCAACAGGAGAAAGAAACAGAGAACATAAATAATGGCTTCTTCTTCCTACAGAAAAAAGCCCTAGCTCTTTGTGTGCAAAGAACAAAGTGGTTATCAGAAATTCCTAGATGACTAAATTTTATAGCTGAGTGAAAGTGCTTAGGTGACTTCTGTTAAGAACAGAGCTGCGTTCTGTGATTATTTCTTTTAGGGTTATTCAGCTTAAGAAGTTTGTTGAAGCCCAAAAGATTTATTTCTTATCCATAGTTCAGTATAGGATTTTTTAATTTTTTAATACAAGAGATGCACAGTCTGTCCTCCAATGGAGACTGAATTCTTACTTATTCATGTAATATTTACATTAAAAATATACCCATTTTTCGCTAAACATTACAAATGAAAATATCTTCTGTTCTAACATAAAGAAAAATATCTATGCTTTGAATTTCCTCTAACTCAGTGCATGTTAGCAGGAATATCACTTCCCCTCTTGGTACCTCAGTTTCCTATGAGTAGAGAAAGACAATGATTACCTCAAATGGGTGTTTAGAGGCCTAATTAAGTACTGTTTGTATCATTCAAGATCCTCCAAGGAAAGCAATTATGCGCTGCATATGAAAAGTATTACTATACTAATTATTTCATTATTGAAAAATTACACGATTATCTGACATATTCCAAATATAATTGCAACCATTACTATTTTTAAGGCTCCCTTTCAACTTGCATGAAATTTCACACCTGAGAAAGAAACACGTTCTCCTAATTGAATCATCAGTTCTATGAATAATACAGGGGAATCACTTTGTGCACAATGCATTGCTAGGCTTCATTTTTCCTGTATGCACTTTCATCCAGTAAAGTGACAGCTTAGGAAAGAAGGTTAATAATAGGACACCATTACGGTAGGAGAAAAGACTGTGGGTTTTTTTTTTCTTTTATTAGTATAAGTCTATGCTAAATCTTCAAGTTTCAGAAAGGCCTCATTAAATGAATCCTGCAATTCATTTGCAGAAGTGAACCAAAAATGCAAATTAATTTCACATCTCGGTGTCTTCTGCTAGATCAGAGAAACCTGCTCCTTTCCCTCCTACAACTGATTTTACACTTTCATAATATATATATTTTTTTCTCCGCTCAGGGGTTGTCCTTGGCCAGGTGATTTACACTATTAAAGAAATGGTTTTTTCAGGGAAGAAACTACGTTACCTCCTACAGCTAGAGTGGTATTATCTTGTAGTACTTACTACTGCAAGACTTCTAAGTTAAAAAAATTATTATACAAAGTATTGTAATACAAGACTTGGAGAGCATATGGCACGACTGCATCTCAGTTGTGACAGACATCTTCAGGCAACAGCACAATGCAAACATTAATTTGAGCTTTATAGGTCATTTAACAGGTCCGCTGCTCCTTAACCCCAAGTAACATTATGGCTACAGGCCAAAAAACGATTCTTAAAATCATGAAAAAGTTATTTCTTTTTCTGCCATCATAGGTCACTAAATAAAGGAAGGCAAAGCTTTAGCTATGTAGGTACTTTACAAAATGGAACAATAATAGGACACCGAGCACTCTGTAAGAACCATGCTTGGGAGCTACAGGCAGAATACGGAGACCCTGAGAAGCTGCTGACCAGTACTTACAAGGAACAGCTAGTGGGCAAGTGCTTTGCCATCTCTGTTTCCCGTTGACACACAGGAAAATAGCAGTATTTAAGCATTTTAAAAGTTAGGTCTGTGAGTTAAATGGCAGGAGCAAAATTTGGCATCTGCACAGCCTCCTTTAGTGCCTGTGAGCTGTGAACATACATTGTCTGTTTTAAACACACCAACCAATCTCACACCACTCACATGGTTTCAGTTGAAAGCATTGGTACAGATGACGGTGGTACTAAGACAAAGCAGAGTAAGGTAGAATTTTACCTTTGCCTCTTAAACAACAACACCAAAAGTAACACTTATTCTCTGACCCGTGTTCCTTGTTTTACTGCAATTTCAAATAATGTGTACAGAAGTATTGGAGCAATACAAAGTAAAAGCCAAATTAACAGGAGCAGATGGAGCAACTGCCTTCAGATGTGCTGACAGCTAAAGCACTTTGAGAACGCTGCCGTATTTTCTTTGGTAAATAAATAAATAAAAATCTGGCAGGCTGATCAGCAGAAGTGGTGGGAGTTCATGCAGTCTTTTTTTTTTTTCTAATAAATTTCTGTTAGTACTCCTAATTAGCACAACAGCTGATTAGGAGTAGGTGCTAGCTACAGCAGGGTAGGGTGGCTAGCTATAACCCGTCTTTGAGCAAAGCTTGCATGTTCCTAACTATCTTTGCTACTAAATGTCACAGAGTAGTTATTTGGCTAATAAAACATTCCATGTGATACTTCCCAGAAGAGATAGGTACACCTTCTTGCTACAGAAAACAGCAATAAAAATAACTGTATGATGTGCATCCATTTCCCCTGAGGAAAGTGCCTTGATTTGACTTAATTTTGTTGACATTTTCCTCATCAAATTATAATCAAAAGTAAATGCTATGAAAGTTAGACTTCACATGAAAGTTTAGTAATACTAAACATGGGATGAGGATGGAATCACTTGAAAAAGTTCTTCCAACGGCATTTCTATGAGAATCTTGATGTACGCATCAAGGGTAGGGCTCAAATAACGGCAGATGTTTCATTAGTTCCATTTTTATTTCAGGACTGGAGCAGAAGTCAGTCCAAAGCTATATTCATTAGTTGAATGGATTTCTTCATTGCAGGAATTTCTTCAGGCTCACTGTAAAATTTATGAGGTACAAAATCCAAAATGGAAAAGTCTGCTGGAAGAATTACTAATTCCAGAGTATACATAACAGTGAAAACAGAAGCCCTCTACTGGAGCGAGCTAACAGATTTTACCATGTTGAGTGTCCTTGTACCTACGTAGTCAATTGACTTTATATCTGAGCACTGTATAATGCTGAAGAACGCCTGGAGAAGACAAGGCTCCAGGAAGACCTGATTGCAGCCTTTCAGCATATGAAGGGAGTCTACAAGAAAGCTGTCAAGGGACTTTTTATAAGGGCTTGTAGTGATAGGACGAGGGGTAATAGCTTCAAACTGGTAGTTTTAGATTAGAAATTAGGAAGAAGCTCTTCACTCTGAGGGTGGTGAGATTCTGTCACAAGTTGCCCAGGGAAATAATGGATACTCCATCACTGGGTGTGTTCAAGACCAGGTTGGATGGGGCTCTGAGTAACCTGGTCTAGTGGGAGGTGTCCCTGCTCACGGCAGGGGGGTTGGAACTAAATGAACTTTGAGATCTTTTCCAACCCAACCCATTCTATGATGCCTATCTTTGAAGGCATATGCCTTCAAAAAAGCTGAAAGAAGGCTAGATGTGGCTAAAAAGTTGTTAAACATCAGCTAGATGTATATCACTGTTCTAGAGTATCCAAATAAAAATATTTCAGTGCAAAGGAGGACTACACTTCAGTGATTCACAAATGTTTCACCGCTTTTTAGCTCATTATAGAAGATCACGCTGATCTACTGCCTCTGATATTATTAAAGGTTTTACTACTTCCTTTGCATTAAGTCCATAGCATTACTTCAAATTACCTTCCTAACCAGATTTGGTATCTCATAAATTCAGGAGACAAGTAAAATAGAAAAGCTTTATAAAGCATAAGCTCAAGTGTCTTTGGTAATGAAATTATTTCCTTCTAAGTACTTGCTTACAAGAAAAGTGATATATTATATTGTGGAAGCTTGGGTACAAGGAAAGAAGTTTCTGGGATTTATTCTGCTTTCTCATATGTTAATCAGTGACTATCTGAGATGCAGTTAGGGCATGGCCCATGAGTTGGTGTCATCACCTGTAGTCACTAGCCCTGTTCTTGAGTCAATATGACTAAAAGGAGTTCTCTTCTGTCAATGTTCACTTCTTTGAAATACATTTGCACCACACACC
Source organism: Actenoides lindsayi (assembly GCA_025331215.1). Classification (NCBI taxonomy): domain Eukaryota; kingdom Metazoa; phylum Chordata; class Aves; order Coraciiformes; family Alcedinidae; genus Actenoides; species Actenoides lindsayi. The sequence continues at coordinate 22,018 of WTSP01011829.1, read as the reverse complement.
CCTTTCTTTAAAACACTGAAGTACACATTCTACTTACAGCCCTTGAAATTTTGCACAAAAGAATCCCATATCATAAATTAAGGACTAGTATAATTGCTTCAGTATGCAATCCTTTGACTCTTTGTCATGTTTTCTCACCTGCGTATGTACAAGATAATGTCTTAAGCAGAATTGCTATAGTTAATTCATATCAAATAATACAACATGAAAATCAAGTCAAAATTTAGACATTTTTTCCTGAAATGTTTAAAACATCTTTTCATAAATGTGGGCAATGCAAAGAATTAGATTTTGTTACTGAGAGGCATGTGCAATACAAATATAAATTCATTGTTTAGGAAGCTGAACTTTGAATTTTGATAGCACATTCAAATGAGAATGTGTTTGTCTTAACTAGAAAATTGGCAACATTTTGATAAAACAGAATTAATGTAAGAAGAGGAAAACAACAGCAAGCAGATTGACTTATATGTGGAACAAAATACATAAAGCAAACTTGTTAACTGCTATCTGGCTGGCGGATATTTCATGCTTCATTAGCAAGAATTATCTTAATTTGAATTAATGATGCTATGCTTTTAGTACAAAACTATTAAATTAAAATAATAGAGTTTAAAATTGTAAAAAATATAAAATTTCACAATATCTTATTACTGGAAGCTGCTTTTCAGCAGATTCCCTAAATTCCCATTGCAGGCATAAAACTAATATTCAAGTACTTGCACTTCAAACAAGAATTAATCTTTGCCCTCAGGCATCTACACTGTAAAACATAAATATAAAAGGAATAGCATAAATGACCTTTTATATATATAAAAAAAATAATCTTAACAATATTGGGTCATAATATACTATGGAATATATATTTATTCTGGGTTATGTACTATAAATCCATGGAAGTATATTCCTATAACAAGGAGCAGACCTGGTCCACAGAGAAAGCAATTTTAACCTAAATTATAAGCAAATTCCAATGTTGCAATGAACATTTTGAAGAATAAAACTCATCATGTTTCCTATAAAGATTCCCAGGACAAAAGAACTTAAAAGTATTTGTAGAACAATAAACTGAAGAGTTGAGCAGCTACTGCTCTTACATCTTTTTGATGAAAGACAAAATTTGAATCTACAGTAACAGCTGATCAGCTCTGAAACTGTAAGAAATGATACTACTTTGTTTTAACTTCAAAAATAATATTCAAAGATGAATTGGTCTAAAAGCCAGGTAAATGCACTAGCCTAGAAAATTAATATGGAACAACTAACCTTAAAGATATAGATGAACGCAAATTAACTTGATCGGCTTCAATCATGAATGTAATTAAATCTAAAGTGATGGGATGTGAGCCTACAAAGAGGGGAATTAAACAGGAACTACTATAAACCATTTATACAAAATAAGAGTCTCAGTGATACAAGTAGCAAAGAATGCTCAGTTCCAGAGGACATAAACTACCACAGTCTGATAGTGGCTTCCATTAAGCCTGAATATTGCAAATGCTGTATAATGTGAAATCAATGGGCATGCCTAGAAAGGGAATGTTGAAAGCAAGCAACTTGTAATCTCAGACCATGTCATTGCCATTCAGAGCTGTTGAAATCAATGCAGACTCAAGGTATACGGATGACACTTCAGAGAATAAAACCAGCGAATCCGAGATGAGAGGAAATAAATTAAAATGATATAGCTGAATATGCTGTGATGGATACATACCTGAATTAAACTAATTCAGTTAAATATGATGGGAAATTAACTCATAATGACTGGGCTGTAGTCAAACACAATATGAAACAAAGCCTCGGTGTTAAAATGAATCAAACCAAGTATACAATGAACTCTTGAAGTGAGATGGGCAGCAAAATGCAGAGAAGAATACACGTAGGATGGTTTAGCAGCCACCTCATGAATGTTACTGAACAAAACTCAAATTCCATATAACTATTCAAAGACAACCTAGGATTTAAGACTGAACAAAAGAATAACATGAGTTTACAACTGTACAACTCCAAATATGTTGAATATCAGCCACATGACTTAAAATTCTTATTAAGAAACTGCTCAGCTGTAAAATTTGGATGGACATTGGAACTTCTTCAAAGCTTATGGATATCTTATGTTTTGGGAGCTAACTAGTGCTTCTGGATATCACGTACATGTTATCATGATATCATTCCCAAATACACTCCACAATGCACAGGATCACATGAATTATGAATGCTAGGAGAGCTTTTTTTGAAGACTAAGCTAACATGAGAATATATTACAATTTGAGAGGTGAGTATTTCAGACGAAATCTCAGCTCCATTAAAATCAATGGAAAAGTTTGCAATAGCTTAGGACTAGGTCATCTGTTGTTTTAAATACTTCTTAATTTACTAGTAGTGACCAGCAAATAGCAGAAGTTCCTGTTTTCATGCTTCCATACTTAAAACTATATCAAAAAAGGGATACACAACTTTGCTTTTTCAATGCTCCCCACTCCTTGAAATCCTTATCTCAGAAATACCATCTTGATTTCCAGAAGACCGTGATGAAGAATGAAATGAAGTATAGATTTTTTTTTTTATGATTCATCTACCAGCTGTTTAAAAACAGAAGATATTTTCTTGCTACATATTGCAAAATCTCTCTATATACACTTACATGGGAAGAACTCTGTTGATCAGCAGCAGATAATAAACAAATCCTATACAGCAATCACAACGGTATGCCTGAATGTCTATTGCGTGGATTCTCTATTTCAGGTGTTATCTGGAGTAGTTTAGATTATGTTTTTCTTAAGAAATGGGACACAGTTTTCTGTGAGACTGATGTTCCTTGTATTTCCTACGCAATATAAATAGTGAAGATGTTGGCTGTCATTGTGAGACAAATGTTCAGCTTTCTGTAACTATGTAAGATCTGATTCTCATTCATTTTTTCTGACATTTTAAAATAAAGTACTTCAATATAACAATTTTTCTCTATAGCAATACCAGCAGATTTTACATGCTTATTGTTACAGAATTGTAAAAGAAGCCCACAGTGAAGGCCCAGTTAGAATTGTAGAGACAACACTCAGCACAGAATCGGGTGAAATCATGAAAAGGGTAAACAAAGGGGAACAAAAAAACCATCTTTCTCCAAAGCTTTTATTATCCATATCCTGCAGAACCTTCTAAAAAGCTATAAACCAGAGCTCATAGTAGCCCTAGATATATTAATAATATGTATGAATACATCACCTCTCATGTGAGGGGAAACCCCAAGAACACACTTAATCGTCATCGTTGCGGTTTAACCCCCAACTGTCAACTAAGCCCTTCGCAGCAGCTCACAAACTTCTCCTCGGGGGGATGGAGGGGAGAATTGGAAAGGAGAAAAAGTGAAATTTGTAGGCTGAGAACAGTTTAATAATTGAAATAAAATATAAAATAGTACTGACAATAGTAATAATGAATAATTATAGTGATTAAAGGAAAGATAAAACAAAAGCAAAACAAAACCCAAGGAAGACATGGGATGCACAGTGCAACTGCTCACCACCTGCTAACCAATGCCCAGACAGTCCCCAGGCAGTGAGTGGTCCCTGCTGGCCAAGTCCCCCCAGTTTCTATACTGGCCATGATGTTCTGTAGTAGGGAATACCCCTTTGGCTAGTTTGGATCAGCTCTCCTGGCCATGCTCCCTCACAGCTACTTGTGCACCTGCTTCCTGGCAGAGCATGGGAAACGGGAAAATCCTGAACTGAGGATCAGTGCCAATCAGCAACAACTAAAACACCAGTATTTCATCAGCATTATTCTCACACTAAGTCCATAACACAGCCCTGCACCAGCTACTAGAAATAAAATTAGCTCTGTCCCAGCTGAAAGCAGAACACTCGTTCAATAATAATTATTTCACTTGGGAAATGGGACAGTTGTTTTACAGTGCTTATGAGTCGATTAAAAAAAAACCCAACAAAACACCAAAACCAAAAACCCCCAACTGAAATCTGCCCGAGAAAGCTTTTGTCACAGCTAAAATGCTTGTAAAATTTTAAAAAGGCTGCAGATAGCTTCAGTAGAATTTAGTTAAGGCAGCTGCAGTCACTTCTGAAAAGGTCAGAAAACCTTTATCAACGTGTTGTCTTAGAAAACTGGTTACTGCCAAGCTGTAAAAGAATGTAGTGTATTCAGTCTGAAATAAAAAGCAGTTAACTAGCAATGACACATTTCTGTGCTTTGAAGACTTTAGGCCTTATACTATTATCTGTAGTCATATTTATGCTTTTGATAAGTAAGATGTATTTTCACGGAGACAAGCAAGCAGTAACAATTCTCGTCCACATTAGCCAGATGTAGTTGTACTCAAAATACAAAGAAATTAAATTCCTTTTCTTTTGATTTAAGTGACTGACTGAAAAAGTGACTAGATCTGAGCTGTTGAATGTAAAGTAATTAATTTGTCCAGGGTCATGAGCAAAATTGTGAGAGAATTTAATACGAAAACCAAGCCTTCCAGTTCTTAGCCCTCTGGTCTTAACCACGATCAATACTAAACTGCTTCCTAAGAAGCCTGAAGTTTAATGAACTATCCCATTCACGGATATGAAATAAATTACTTTTTCCTTTCAGATTCCTGATCGAGCAAAGAACGGCAACTTTAGCACAAATATAAGAGGTCTGGAATTGACCATAAAACCTGTTAAGTACCTTTTGCTGAACAGCATAGACAAAATTTGCATTAGTTTCAAAGGAGGAACTCAAGAATAACAGGAAATAGTCTGTTGAGTGATGGGCTAAACAGTTTATTTTATACAGTTGAACACTCATCTATCATCTAATGCACCTTATACGGGCATATTAGGTAACTCATCTACACCTTTGCATTGTATCTTTCGTTAGTGTAACCAAGTCCTATAACTTACTCTGTTTTTAGTTTGCTAGTCGCAAGATTAGAAGCGGAGAATGAATGCAAGTGCAGTCCCAGGAATTCAGCCGAAGTGGGAAAATGAAAATACCTTTTAATTTCCTATCACCGCAACCTTTGGCTGCTTTTGTCAGAAAGCAGGAGTTAAAGATGGACGCCTATCTCGTAAAATTCATTAGAAAGGGTGAGAAGCGTTTGGTTAAATGCTTCTTTGGTTTCTGCATTCTTTATGCTTCAGCCAAGAGTTAAGACATAAATTTAGGTTCCAAATCTGAGCAAAGAAAATAAGCCTTATTGAAGCCATACTCGTCTTTGTCTCCCCCTTACTTTTTGTTTTTCTTTTTCTTCATGTTTCACCCACTGGTGATTCAAGGCCAAGGAAAAAAAAAAATTACCTCACAAATTCAGCTTTTTATTGGAAACACCAACAAATCAACAACAGAGACCAGGAGGAAAAGCTCTTTTTATTGTTTCTTAGTGCATAAAACCAAAAAGTAGGCTTTAGATTGAAGGAAAAATGTGTGTAAGTCAGACCTCTTGACTTACAGCAATTTATCAAGTTTCACAGAGCTATTCCTCTATGCACTATTTTTCTCAGTTTCTTTAAATATAACAACACTAGGGAATCTTCATTTATTTTTTCTTCTGCACCGCTGCCTGAAAGTTATTCAGAGGTGTGATTGTGCAAAACTGCCCTCAGGCTATAGTAAGTGTCTCTATGCCAGCTGGACAAGTGGTTATCCTAAAAAAAGGTAATATTTTTTTTTTATACATTTGCTTTGTAGCAAAAGCTTTAAGTGATAATACTAATACATTGACTAGATTTTACCTGGTCCTTTAGAAACAGCGTAACATTGCCGTGCCTCAAGGTGACTAGATCATTTGCAGAGTGACGATGTTTCCAGGGCAAAGCAGGAAGCTGAACTTCAGTTTGTGTCTCTCAAGAGCACCCTAACATTCAGTTACTGGCTATTCTGGAGCAGACCTCTCCTTAAAAAAGAAAGGGGGGAGGAGGATCCCCAGTCTTAGAAAGTTTCTGACACGTTTTCTCGAAGTGTTTTTGTTTCGATGAAGGGTATTTTCTCACAGAAATTCATCCTAAGTAAAGGAACCAACAGCAATGACACAGTAAACCAAAAAAAAAAGTCCTCCAAATAGTGAATTCTGAGGCCTTGCCACTGCTGGGAATGCCAACGATCTCATCACAAACTGTATTCCCAACAACATTCAATATTAAAGAAATTATGACGTCCATGCTATTCAGTTATTCTAATTGGGAAGCTGTGTATTGTAGCTGTATGTATGTCTAACAAATAGGACATCACAATTGTCCTGTTAGATTCAGTGCATTCTTTGGATGCATTCTTTTCTCACTGTACTTTAATTATTCAGTCCTCAGTCATTAATTCAAGAAATGACTTGCACACATGAATCCATCTGCAGTCCCACACCTAAGTTCATTTTTACCCTTTTTTTTTTTTTTATTTACAAGTTAAGATCATATTTAAATACCGCCCTGAACAGAGCCTTCGTTCCCTTTACAAATGTAGTATTTTTGGGGTGCACTTTAGATGCCACCCATCAACGTAAACGTCCTGAGGACTCACCTGAAGTTTGAGTGACCTGCAAGTGCTGTCCGCAAAGCGCGCTCCGGCAACATCAGCTCACAGCAGAGCGTTCCACGTGTGAGATGTTAAGCGCATAAAGCCCTCAGTGCAGATTTTCAAAGCACACGTTCGACAGCTGCCAGTATACGGAGCTGCAACGCAGGCTGCGGATTTTGTAACTCCCATCTTGGTACTGGTGAGAGCAATGAAGAGAAAGAGGCCAGAGCCGAGGTGGCAAGTCGATCGGTCACGTGCTGCAGTTAGTAGACTGACTTGCATCTGTTTCGTCTCTCTCCCACCACATAATGAGTAGAGCTAAACAGTATTTTTCCGAAGAAATCAAGCTTTTTTTTTTTTTTTTTTGTCACAAACCACTCATCTGCCAAACGGAAGCGTCTTGCGAAAGCGGATCGGTTTTGATGAATTGCTGATGAAATGCAGAAGGGCTGCAAACACCAACCCGCCTGATTTTCTGCCTGCTCACCTACGGGGCTGCCAGAATCCAAGGACATTCTGGGAAAGCAAAGAATGCTTCGGGCACCGATCTCCGCAGAAAAGCGAGCGTTCGGTACTTGTGAAGACGTGTATTTAAAAAAAAAAAAAATAAAATCGTTCTTCCTAAACATAAACAATATGTGGAACATATGAACAACCAGCTGTATCACACATGACTATGAGAGTTTTGTATGCGACCATAACTACAAAAGAGATGAGATTTTAGAAACGTAAATTCAATCGCATTTAGAGCAGATCGATAATACACTGGAAGTGGCATCTCTGTGCTTCGTGAAAAGCCCTCTGAGACCCCCATAGTGGATAATCAAGTTGCCTTTTGTCTGACCAGACTGTGTCAAGTATGCATCAGTGCTCATCTCAGAAACTTTCACATACAAAATATTTCACTTCCCCTCTCATGTGGGCACCACTCCAAATATTCCTGCAAGGTTTTAGGTACACAAAGTTAATATGCATACGGGGCCTGAATGTTTTGTCCAAGGAAGATTTGCTTCATATAGTACAAACTAAGACAAAACTGCCATAAAGTGAAAACATTCATTCTATATTAGCATTTTTTTTCATAGGAAACTTTGAGGAAAAATCTCAATGCTACAATTTACTATTTATTTCTACTCTGCTTAATGTATGAGAGCCAAGACTGCAGGAAATTCTGATGGCAGATAATTGCTACACAGATATTTACTTATAGTAAAGTACATGTCTCTAGGCAGTACTCAGAGTATAACAACCTTCCAATCCATCATATATATGCTGAGAAAGACACTTCAAACTCGTCATGCCTCCTGACTGTAAGTAGAAGGCTGCTTGCTGAGAAGACACCACAGGAGTGTTCTGCATCTAGCTAGTGATGGATGAGCTCCCAAGCAATCAGACAGCATCTTGCCCTGTGTGGCTAATCACCATACTCGGACCTCACACCCTCTTCTACCTACAATGAGCATTTTAAAAACCAACATGGAATCAGGCCCAGCTGCTATATTGAAAAGCTGTAGAAAAGCTCTGTTCTCGTTCGATCGTTTGGGATCTAAAAATACAATTCAAAGGAGAGAGTATTTCTTTGTCAGTGTTGCTTCCGCTGACACAGCCTAGAGATGGTCAAAGTTAAAATCATCTGAGCAAAAATAGAAATAATCACAGCATGTCCAAACCAGCCAGTTCAAGTCAGAAATAGAACTAAATACTCCCAAGATGAAAGAGGCAATCTAGGTTATGCAAACCACTTCCTTTCAGTGCCAGACTTTTGGCTGTTCTACATTTTTTTTATTTACCAGTCTAAATAAAATGTATCGAATGCCAAATTCACCATTTCCCAAAACATTTTCCATAAACTGATTCTCCAGTTAACAGAAAATTTCCTTTCTAATTTCATCCTGTTTCCTCATTTGTCACATCAAAAACATCCTCATTCGAGTCTGCATCCTAAAATGTGCGTGCGGTTATCAACTCACCAGCTTCCACTGCTAGCCTGTCTATAATTTCAACTTTAACTACATTTCTTTATACCTCTCACCACTTTTATAGTTCACTTATGAAATCGCTTAGTAATTCTGAACTTGTATCAGTAAAACTTTCCTTTTCCACTGAAGTAGGCAGAAGAACTATTATCTTCCATGAATAAATCACGCACAGGTTTAATGCTAGTTTACAGTGATCCTTTTTCCCCCCATCTTTTTATTAGCATTACTGATTCTCACTTTTCTTCAAAGGATCTCTGTTTGTGGGTAAATATTGATGTTTACAACCCACAGGTTTTTTCTTTTACCTTTATTCTGGAAGATAGTAGGGAGAAGTAAATGGTCAAAGCAGCATTCTCTCACTTGCAAGGAATCTACATATGGGCTTCACGGGCCACATCACTTTTTGTGTTGCTGTGCTAAGTTTGGCCATAAGTAACCCAGGAGACAGAAAGGCTGCTCTCCATGCCAGAATCCTATGGAAGAGTCATTGAAACATGGTCACTTTGTACAGAATCTCTCTGTCTCATTTTGACAAGCACTTCATATTTGATTTTCTTAGTGCTTTATTTCTGAAGCATGAAATGTGATTTCACTCAGCAGAAACAGTTCTATATACTGTTAATTATTTTAGTGTTATCCGCCCTAGGTAGTCCAAAGAATTCCTAAATATGCTTGATAGAAAGTGAGATTGAATGTGGCCTCATAATGAAAAAGAGAAGTATTATGTACTTGTGATTAACTGTATTATAGTTTACTTAACGGTCTCAAAATGTCAAACAATATGTCAGCTACTGCAAGAACATACCGAGTGATTTTCACAAATAATTGGTGGAATTTTGTTGCATCTTAACACTAACAGACTTTGTCATACCCTAAGGCCATCCATCGAGGCTTTCGCAGAGTAGATAAAATACTGTCTAAAATCCCAGTGTGAAATACAAGCGTTCAGAAAGAACCAACCTTAATTCTCTCAATGCCCTATGGCACTTAGTGGTTCTTCCTGAAGGCAGACCTTTAATATTTAACAAATAATTCAACCGTTCTTCTAAAAGGATTTATCATTATGGTTCCCAGGAGCTATTGGCGCAAGGGCTACCAGATTTTCAGGTGAGGTGCTTCTAGACTTCACAATGGGAGTGCAACTTGGCTACCCCCAAAGCTTTCTCAGATAATTTTTCTCATTAGAATTCACTGTGAGATGTACTTCTGTGGATGACATTCCTGGGAAGATGAAATGGCTTGTTCTAATTAATAGCAAGCATTATTATTAAGTTTTAATTAATTAAAAGGGTTTTTTTTTTCCCAGCTAAGAATGATAATACAAAGTTATCTACAACCTGGTTAAATAAGCATGGGTCTAGATCACAGGAGTCAATTTTCTGGCAGATCAATGGCTGTTCAGCTACAGAAGCATGAAAGATCTCATTTTGTTTTAAAAGCTTGGTATCTACCTAGGAATCAAAAAGACAGGCATTCTAGTTGTAAGTTTCGAAGCGTAAAACTGAACTGGGAGATGGACTGGAGTCCATCTTTCCAGTTTGCCCTTCCCGAAACAGAACATTTCTAAAGCAAATGGGTATTTAAAGAACTTCTATTTCAGATGTTAAGTCCAATCTCCCACCGATAAATTCGTACTTTGAGAACCGTAAGTCAGTGGGTCCTCCAAAACTTACTCAAGTCTTTCAACCCGGTGATTGCTCCAAACTGCTGAGTGAAAAGGAAAGCCATTTTGAGGTCTTTTATAGGAAATAAGCAACCTACATGAAATAAGCTGGCCATGCTTTTCAACCTCCTGGTTGTCAAAGGATCTATCATAAAATCTACTGGTATTAACCAGCGCTCTTTTGGAGCCTCAGTAAAGATACGAAGAGTTGAACAGACATAAAGGCTGTTCTGTCTTTCCTTACCAACATGGCCCTCTCAGTAAAGGTGAACATGAGTTCTCTTTCAATGCTGACACACCTCTATTGGTAATAAACAAAGGAGCTCATTCCCTAGATATGTCAGTGTAGAATTTCTCTTGCAAGGATCCTACAGAAGACAGACTAATAATCAGTTCCTGAGGCTGGAGAGGACTGATCTCAGCTCCTTTTCCCTTCACAGGCATGGGCAAGTGTATTTATCTCTAAGTTTGTCTGTAAAATTGAAGTAACAATAACTGCTTTCCTCACCAGGGATATGTGGGAATATACACGTTAAAGCAACTAGGCCTAGAAACTATAATCACAATGAACATTTTAGCACCATTTGTATCATCGTAGAAAGGTGAGAATCCTCTAAAACTGCAGTGCAGGACTTTAATATGTTCATCTTTCCTGTTTGCACATTTTATAAAATGAAAGCTGAGGGAGGAGCACTTCACTGCACTTCTATAATGACAGGGGTTTTTTTTTATTGCTTTTATTTATTTCACACTCCGAAAAATACTGGGGGTTTGTTAATGAAGATGTGAAACGTTACATTTTATGTATGTTCTGTTTACAGAAAAAAAAGAAAAATATTTCAATGATGTTACTAATTTATTAAGACTCTACAGCAAGTATGATCAGAACAGTAACTGTGTATTAATATTTTCATGTTTAACACTTGTATTGCATCAATGCATCGTATCGCAATATTCAGGGGTACACCATGGCCAGTACATACACTTTAGCATTCACAACTAACAAAACTCATTATTCTAGCACTCAGTTAATGTAGTTGGCTTATTTATAAGAAGAAATCCGTGCCTCTGATTGCAGAAGCAAGCAAGCTTTCTCCTCTACAAACCATTCTCTTTTACCCTGCTTTGCTATATCCTAAATAGATCCCTGTTTGTGTGCTGAAATGCTAATTTACAAACTCCTTTGGCAAGTAAACACGGATTTCACTAGCAAAGTGACAACAGATAATTATTTAACCTTTATATTTTGGCACCAGAGTCCTATACTTGTAACAGTTTCATTCAATATGAATAATAATTATTTAGGTAACAGTTTTAGTCACAACCATATTTCATTTGTTTTACTTTTGTACAAGTACGTAAGAAGATTATGCAATTACAAGACGAAAAGTAGCATTGCTTCCAGAAAATGGTTGCAATTTCCATACAAGACCAGACACAGCGATGTCACGACAAGCTTGGTCAGTACAAGAAGAAAGCAGACCAACATCTTTACTCATTGACATTTTTGTAGATATCTTGTCCAAGAAAGGCTTAAAGGAGAAAAAGTGTGAATATTTACTAGAAAGACCAAAATGTAATGATCGGCATGGGGAGCAGTATAAAGCCTTTGGCTCATCAGATGATATTTTAACAGTCAGTGACGGGTGACAGTCAGGATACAGCCTGAAAGCCTTCAAGTTTATCTTTAATGAGACAGAATAGGAAAAGTGCTGTAGAGGGCAATCCCTTCGAGAGTGCAGCCAGGGTAAGGCTGTATTTGAGGCTGAAGATGAGTAAGTCACATGAATTGAAGTTATGTAAAACTCAAGAAAGAAAAATAAATAAATATAGATATGCACGTATATCCCTATACACATATACCAAATACATGCTGTATATTTGGTATCTGCACAAAAGCCTCAGGCAAGACTTAAGACAATTTTCTCTGATCAACCTCATTTAGTCCATCCACTGAACTGCTTCCTCACTACCAGAGCACCTTCGAGACACTGACATATTAACAACGTATCACCCAATTTTCCTTTACTCGTTAAAGACATATATTCAGCATAGACTAAAGCAAGGACATTCAAGAACCTAAGAATATGAAGACCCCGTGAGGTTTTTATCTGAGTTAACATTTGACTTAAATATTTTGTATTTGATCCCTCATAATTATATTCTGCCACAAAAGGATATTTTATACAAATAGTTTTCCTGTAAGGAATAGACTGTCCCAGCTCTCTCTAAGACCCAAATATTTTTTTCATAATAATGGCACCCCATAGTAGATTAACAACCACAAATGTAACTCTTTACCACTATTTGTGTCAGTCACACCAAAAAGTGTTTTAAATATATTTTCCCTCATATACATCTCAGTGCAGCATCTGATGTCAGCTTGATTTCCAAAAAGCTGTAATCCAGTTTATTACACCCTCGATAATTTTGTTCTTATTTGGAAGGCAGTACTCTTACCAACATTGATATTTATGTGCAATATAGTATTCCTGAATTAAAGCTGAAATTAATCAAAATCAGATTTTTCCTGAAAATAGCATCAAAGTGTAATGGGTTATTTAATTTCCTTACAGCAGAACCACAAGTTCACATTTAGACTTAAATTTTTAGCAACTTTTGGGCAACACAGTCAAGCTGTCCAGATTTTGAGCATAAAATACACACCATTAGCAATATTAACACTTGTGCTATCTCAAAAAAGAGTACTCAAAACTTAAATAAGCCACCTTTAGAAAATTTAGGTCTATTTTCACAGTGTTCAGTACAATATAAACTGTTGTGAATATGCCTTTCTTTTAAAGAATCAGTAAAAAGAGTGACTATTGCATTTTCTTTCTTTCAGAAGCACTATAACTCAAAATCTGAACTTAAATGGCAAAGAAAATATTGTTTATAGAATAAAATGTTACTCTTTTAGATACCACAGACTATTTTTTCAGTAGTTCATGCAGTTAATGACACATTAAAGTGATTATTTACACAGCAGAGACTCAATCTTTTGGTGATTAGCTCTAACCTCTATGGTCCTAAAGCTGAGCAAGAACACATAATTCAGATCCTGACGATGTGAAAGAATTCCTAATAGCATCCGTGAGGCACTTCTGCTAGGAATACACAAATTATTTCTTTAGAACACTTCTTTTTGCTTTGTGACAGTTTACCAGACTGGTGACAGAGAAAATATTTCATATTTTCTCGTGAAATTTTGTTTTGATAGAAATTTTATCACAGTTTTTTATGTATAGAAAAAAATATGATGCTTTCCACTGAAAGACAGTAAGAGCACAGTAAGATCTTATGTGCACCTTGGTTGCCTTCAGCTTTCCTGAAATTCTTTTCAATGTTTACAATGCCTTGGCTTCCTACAGTTGTACTCCTAAGTCCATTTGAGAAACGTACAAGTGTCACCAACACATTTAAAAAGCACATAAACTTAGGGTCAAAAAATAACCACAAGTTAAAGAAATCTGTTTGAGCTAAATGTCTTACTGTTACTGGAAAAAAAAAAAAATACGCTGAGGGGAGACCTCATCGCTCTCCACAACTCCCTGAAGCAAACAACAGGACTAGAAGAAAAAGACTCAGGTTACACCAGGGTAGGTTTATATTGGACATGAGGAAAAATGTCTTCCCCAAAAGAGTTGTGAAGCTCTGGCCCAGGCTGCCCAGGGCAGTGGTGGAGTCCCCATCCCCGGAGGGACTTAAAACCTATGTAGATTTAAAACCCATGCTGAGAGACATGGTTTAGTGGTGACCTGGCATTGCTGGGTGAACAGTTGGACTTGATCTTAAAGGTCTCTTCCAACCAAAAAGATTCTATGATCTATTTTTGTGAGATGGCCAGTAACTCTGTAAAATACTGTTGAGAAAGCACATACATTACAAAGTTTTCCTGAAGCTTTCCAGACGAGATTATTCGAGTCTGCAAAAGCATAATAGTCTGGAGGACAAAACATTCAGAGTTAATTTATAACTGTTTCAGTCAAAATGCTTATACGTTGTGGGTCAAATTCTTGAAACAGAGGTATAATTCAAACATGGGTAGTAAATTTCTGGTTGTTCTACCCCAGCTTCTGTTGAATATTTTCCATCAAAACCACAAGTGAGAATAGACAAAATTCCCTAAAAGGGGGTTATCTTTCCACATTGGGAAACATCATTAGAACTACAGTATTTCCTTACTGTGCAAATCCACTGAGACTTCAAGGTTACACTAAAATGATGTTCAACATTTGCTTCTTGCCCAAAGTTTGTATTCAGCAACCAGTTCTTACCGACTCTGCAAAACAGAAGTTTTTTAATAGAGACTGCTTCAAATTATCTTATAGAAAGGTTTTGGAGGGGTTTGTTTGATTTGATTTTTTTTTTTGGGGGGGGGGGAGGGGGGTGGCTTTTTTTTTTTATTGGTAAAGCTGTAAAAATTTTGAAATTTTCCTCTGCAAAAAATGTGCAATATTAAAATAACTTCTTAGCCATGGACAGCTATAAGATTACATTTCTTGATGATTTGTGCTCTTGAAACTAAGACACATATGAGAGAGTGGAATTTTAGCAGGTGACAATATCGCTGTTCGCCATTCCTAACACAATCTGACGATTACAAAGCAGTTGTGGATCCTCTTCTTCTTTTTCTTTTCTGTTTTTTAGATTTACCACTTGCTACTTTGGCAAATAGCTAGTTCCTCACATCACGTTCTATCATGGTAGATACTCCCTTTCTCACTTTTCCACTAAGTGGAACTGCTGCGGCTGACAATGTTTCATTAGCGAAATGCAGTAATTAAATCATTTTAGTGATGAACTGCTGACCTCTCCTATAGCCTTTTTGAGATGCTGGTTTCTTCTTTTTTTTCATTCTGTTGGACTGGAGATAATAGCACCCACTGTTGATGACTAACTTGGTTCACTTCATAACAGCCATATACTTGCTGGTAATTCTTGGAATGTCAGGTACACAATATCAAGCAAAGAAATAGATGCAGCATATAAAGGTCACCTCACTAGGGTAGGGATTCAAGGAAGTGTTCTCATAAAGCGGAACAAAAAAATCAGTAGTGCATTTTGGTGAGACTATTTCAAAGAATAATAGGCTAGAATTGTAGATTTGGTCCAGCCAACTCTGCTTCCAGGGGGAAATGTGGGCCTTTTTTTGTCCACTGATCAAAGGAAGCTCATCCTGAGTATAAAAAAAAATCCATAGCAGCTGGATTAACTCTCTTCTTGAGGTAACATCTGCAATTCCAGCCTATCTTTAAATATGAAAGCTCCAGAGTTAAAGATAGAAATCTGGAGCTCCATACAAAAATCGCAATAAATTCCTGGTCTCAATTTCCCAATTCACTGAAAATAAAGGCTACACTTAATAGCCACATAGCACATACACATATATGTAATAATGATATTAAACACTGCTGAGTTCATAGTTAACAATTGTGAAAAGGCTTCTGCTTGTTACATTGAAATTTATATCGAACAGTGATAGCAAAATACCTTCAGGTTGTTGTGCCATGTTGGTAATCAAATGTTGTGTGGTCAGCGAAAACCGAATGTTACAGCCCCCATTTTCTTTGCATAACTCCTTTTACTGATGTTATTTCTAGGATTCCAACTAACTAACCCTTTACGCTTAGAGTACCTACAATTGCTTTGTTGCAGAGCTGAAGCATAAGTCAAATTCACGGAGCTAAGAAGTGATTAAAAAGGCCAGATGGAAATCTACAACTAAACACAGAAGTGAATATCTTCTAGAATTTCAGAAGACCCAACTACCTGTCTAATGCCACCTCCAGATGTTTCTGAAAGTTGCTTAGATCTAAAAATCACATTCTCCTTGCCCTAGTTGACAAAACCTGGGGCTGAAAAATCAGTGATTCGGCATCTCTAGAAACGATTGAGCATGCTTACAATGAAGAATAACTAAACAGTTAAACTGCCTTGTGTCAAAAAAGGAGACTCCAAGAAAACCAAACACACCCAAGGGGATTGTATATATTAAAAAGAAGTCTCTTAAACAGTAATTTGAAAAGCTGTCGTCACTTTCATTGTTTCTACATTAGCAGGTTCGTATCTGTAGAACAAAACAGTTGATGCTGTAAATCCAACAGCTACGTTTTAAGTGTTTCTGATTATTTTCTTGGGTACCCAGTACTGTCTACCTCTGAGCATCCTTTACCTAAAAGTACACCTGTATACGCTAAGAAAGCTGTATGATGTGAAGCAAAGCTCAGTATGTAGGGATTTTTGTTTCGAGTTGTGATGAGAAAGAATATTTTCTTACTGTGAATGACAGCTGTCCTGAGACTTAGGAGAATACATACAGCTGTGAAGTGTCTTGGAAGACAACACTAGAACACCGAGCCACGCAGCATTAGATGGAAGCACAGTTTGGATAACATCTCCCAAGTCTAAGTAGACCCAGCTATCAAGTGTCCAGGAATTTGTTGATACAAATGGTTTTCCAAGGGAGAGCTGGAATCACGAAAAAATGAATAAATAGCCATTCGAGTAGATCTAGTTTCCCACAAGTACAAGGCACGAATGGATTGTGGCCTGCTCAATCTGCAGAATTCAACCGTGGTTCAAACAGCGTGCCCGGTTTGAGCATGTATTTTATGCAGTGAATGATAAAAAGATAAAGGAGAAAGAATGGGTGACAAACAGCCATTCTTCCCAGTGCATATGAATCTTTCTGCTTCAAGCTAAATGAAGAACTCTGAGGAAAGTTAATTTCTCTGTTGAACAGAGGCAGAACCTATGTTATCTCATATGCACTTCATGACTCACACAATGAATAAAACCACTTCCAATCTTTCCGAATAAAAAGTTGACCTTGAAATAGGACTTGGATTCAGCAATATTTTTTCTTGCAAGTGTAAAATGGAGCAGGAACTTATGTCTGGAGAAATTGGAGCACATCCAAGAAAAAGAACACTTCTGCGAGAAGCTGTCACAGAAGGAGTGTTTTTACACAGGAAAGCTGGAAATCGTTAAATGTATACAAAGGAATATGGTTATCCCAGACTCATGCAGGTTTGGGAAGCTGTAAGTGCTTTCAACTTTTCACAAGTTAGAAGAATTCGTAAGGACAGCTGAGTGTCCCTAAAAAATGTAAAAGTAGGTAGCAAAGAATAAATTATGAATAATAATATAAGCACTAATAAATGTCTTCCTAAGTCTATCATTTACCTCTTTCAATAATATAACCCCTGCCCTTTACTTGCACAGAAATGAAGCTTTTTACACTAAAGAATGTCCAGTTCATTAAAGCAGAAATTACATATTTGTTCTATTCCCATTTCCACCAGCATGGTGGTAAACCATATAAGATGAGTTATAAAAACACTTAGCTTGACAGAAAGAATACATACTCGGCAAAGTACAGAAGAATTATTTTTTGTGATCTAATTTAGAGGGCACTAACAATCCATGGAGTATCAAGAAAGCATCCAGACGTTATTCAAATTAAGGTAGCATGCATAACACTTAAAATGTTTAATGGTCACTACTCCCCACTTTTAAAGGACTTTCAATCTATTCATATAATACCACTTTTAAGAGTTCAGTTTTCACAGTGCTAAATATTTTGGGGTTTTCTAAATGAAAAAGGATTTGAGTACTTTGCATATTAAATGTGTAAGTTTTTTTTAAAGGAGATCAAAAATAGAACATTTCTTCTGATTTATTTTTTTTTTTCCAAATTTTTAGTTTGTTGCATATTCTGGAGATATCTGTTGCACACAGAATTAAAACCGAAGAACTTTGACCTTGCAGAATGGCAAATGAATTAAAAAGCTATTTACAGAAGTCTCATGCACTAGCATGCCAGAAAGAAAACCTGCTATCATCTCAGTTAAGGTAAGGCAAATCTTACAGATCTCATCTACTTCAAATTTCTAAAATTTCTAGAACAATCGTGGCACTTGTTGAGCAACAGATGTAAGCTTTGACTATCGGTATTGCTTCTGCTTTTGCCAAATACAATTTCAGATGCACAGAACTTCTGAAAACGTAGCAAAGAAGCTTAGTCAGAGTCACCGATGGCTATCAGCAGTTCACACGCCCCGTGGAGTCAACACAGTTTGTGAAAAGTTTATCGAGATTGCCAGATCCTCTGTGACATTTCTTAGAGGTAAAGGTATATCCGTACTCCTACTCCACAGCACTGCGTCTTTTGTGCTGGCAGACACGTGCAATAAACGTTTCGTATTTCGAGACTGGCTTAGGCTGCTATTGTGCACTTGGCTTTGAATCATTATTCCTGTGAATCGATTGAAGTGCATCTGCCACATACCGATACTTAAAAAGGTTTTCGCTCAGGATTTTATTCGGACCTCAGCACAGCTAAACTCCTGCGGAGGTCTCCACGGGTGCAGCTGCCTGAGAAATAAGTACGCCCTAAAATCTGGACCAGACCTCTGTAAGGTATTATTAACTCAAGCAATCATTTGGATCCAAACACCAAAGCAATACACCAAATGATAAATGCATTAATTTACAAATACTCAGTGCTCCTATGTAAGATGAATTGTTCCTTTCTCTACAACTCTAATAAATTACATTTATTATATATTTGCAGTTTAAGAAATGCCCTTTCTTTTTGTCACACAAGGCCTTTGATACCTATGGCTTAGCTGTAGCAATGCACAAATTTGTTTCTTCTAGGCTTGCTCATTATAACTCTCCTGAAACTGCTGAACCTGGAAAACTTCCATTGATTCATTATACCATGGAAAGAAAGCACAAAGATATAAGCATAGAACAAAATACGTATGTTTTCAGGTGTACAAATTGAAGCCTGAGTGTGATGAAGTGGTTTAATATAGCATTCTACTGTTTTACAGCAGTGCCAGCAAGAATCAAATAAGGTATACAAAATACATTCAAAAAGGCTATACCACAGGTGCCAACTTCCTCCCCAGCTTTTCGTAACATGCTGCAAAACTTGGAGTGGGTAAACCATGGAAGTGAGAAAAAATAATGATGCAAACACCAGAATGGCGAGTCTGGGAGCAAATTCCATATTTCTTTAATGATAGAAAAAATGTTCTAAACCAAGTTAAGAGTGCTCAGTGACGTACTCTGAAAAAGTGGGATTTTTAAAAGGGGGGCACGAATGCAAGTGGTGGCAAAATAAAAGAGGGAGGTCGAAATGGCGCTGATGCGGTCTCAAAGATTTCAAGTTGTACTTCTCATGTGCTGCATATTTGTATCTCAATAACCACTTCGATGTGCCAGGATATTAAGTGGTTTCTCAGTGACTATTCTGTGAGCATGCTCGTTCAATTAACAGTTTAAAAATGCTGTATGAATATTTAGAAAGATGTAATCATTCAGATCCAGGAAAAAAAGCGTAATAATTAGCAGTTCCCAAGGGGTTTGGCAATAGATGGGGCTTTTTCGCTTCTCTCCAGTGATCCTCTCCCTCTCTCCCCTTTCTTTTTTTAGTCTTAATGATTTCCACACTAGTGAAAATTCCTGGAAAAAGAAATAATTTGAAGAATTGGTTTAGGAGCAACTCCCATCCTCGACCCCAGTAGGGAAAAGGTAGTCAAGTTAGAGTGACTGATTTTGTTCATGGTATTAAAATTGAACTTTATCTTGGAAAATCTTCAGCATGTTAATAATCCTGTACACTAGGAAACCTTTCCTCTCTCACTACGCCCTTAGCGCAGTGAACATGGTTTTACATTCTAAAAGGAAAAGAGCACACAACTAAATGAATGCACATCTCAAAGGGAGTATGTGAATATACAAATGGGCAACTCTCTGAAATCTGAAAAGAATTTTCATCTTGCATCTGAAAAGAATTTTCATCTTGCACTTACGGAGACTCCCACATCAGCCTAGCTCCTTTCAAACAAGATTTCCTCCTGGGCAATAAATTCAGATTTATATTGAATTTTTCAAGATACTTACAGCATCTTCATTACCATAATATTTGAGTATAAATTATATTGGTACACTACAGTGTACATTATTCATTAATAATACTCTTGGTACATGTTGCAGCATAGACTCATTTTGAACAGTCTTACACTATCCATAAATGTATCAGTATCTTCTTTTTTCTCCTTGTATGATGTTTAGTTTTAAAACACTAATTACTGTAGGATATGTTTATATTCATAAAACCAAGCAAAACACAGTGTCAGTATGCATTTATCATCTTTTTTTTTTCCTCAAAATCCAAACTCTCTAGCTCTTTGTATCATTATGTATGAAGAGTAAGTCTTTTTGGCATATCTGGCAATCATACACTAGTGGCAGGAACAGTCAAGGTGTGAAGTGAAAACAAAATTCCTTTGTCCATTATTTAACTTTTAATCCATTGGACAAGAGCTAAGGTAAGCTAGGTTTAAAGTAGTGGTTCCTAGTTTCAATTAATTTCTTACAAAAATAGCTTCATTTTTGTTTTAAATCTCCTAGAGCAGGATATTCATATGCATGTTGTTAGTAAACTTCACTATTCCATCATCACAATATTTGTTTTCTTCTAAAACCAGAAACTGAATGAGGAACTGGGCTTTGGTTCCTCAGGCAAGGTATAAAATGACTCTAAAATGTACACCTCAAAAATCTGAAAATGTGATTAAGCACTAATATGCAGTCTGCACAGAGCTCTAACGCTGACTAATTCTCTCAAAGACAGATCGAAACTTTCGACAATTAAAGAAGCCCAAAGAAAGGAGAAAAATCACGGCTCGAGAACAGCATGATTCTGTCTGTTCTGTAGACACAATACTCACCTGAAGCTATGAGCACTAAGTATCTCATGGCATTTCTCCCCAGAGTCCTCCCCAATTTCTAAGTTAACATATTTCATAGAATCATAGAATGGTTGGGGCTAGGAGGGACCTTTCCAGGTCATCTAGTCCAACTCCCCTGCAGTGAGCAGGGAGACCTTCAACTGGCTCAGGTTGCTCAGAGATCCGTCCAGCCCCATCAAACCTGACCCAGAAAGTTTCATGCAAGGATAATCCCCACAGATCTCTTCCATTCACTTTCGCATGTCCTCTCTACTGGCAGAACACAACAATTTAGAAAGAAATGGGGATCAAAGATGTAGTCCAGTCGTTAAAATACCAATGCTACAAATCTTTTTTTTTTTTAACAAAATATATAAAAACCATATTTAACCTAAGCATAAAATTCGTTTGATGCAAATATCCATAAATTACTCATTTATTCTTATGCCTTCCTACTAAAACACAATGAAAATATAACTTTAGACTCAAGTACAGGAAAAATTGATTAGAGTGTTTTTCTTTGGGATATAAGTCTAAAATGTATTAACTGTGTGTTTACTTCTCACTCTTTACTCATTTTAGTTGTCACTCTGCACATTTACGTGTGTTGAGAAAGGAAAGATAACTAGTACTTGGAGGGGAAAAACCAAACCACAAGAAAATAAAAAACCAAAAAGTGCGACAGCTGCAGAACACAGTCAAAAACATCTTCTAAAAGCCTAAAGGAAGCAAGCAAACACAGGAGATGTACATCAGGTAGAAAAGTCTATCATAATAGGCAAAGCAGAACCCAGTATTGCTTCATTTGGTCTTACGTTGCAGTGTTTTTCTCCTCGTACTGAGATTTAAGATTTTACCTCCCTGTATGAAGCCCACACTATTGATACTCTGGCCAGAAGCTGATGCAAGCCACCAGTTTTATACTAGCTCTTAATGGGACGAAGATTTGAGCAAGTGCTGCCATAGTGCATCTTGAGACTTGGGACATGTCTAGGTAAGCATGACTGATTTTTTTTAAATGTCATCTACATTTTCGTGGCATTAGTTCACTTTTTAATGTCTTTAAATATATTAAGGGCGAGTGTAGAGAGGACGGAGCCACACTCTTCTCGGTGTCATCCAACGTTAGA
>WTSP01011828.1:6884-17131 GCA_025331215.1 Actenoides lindsayi | reverse complement strand
TGGAATTTTTTTCCATTCACATCAACATGACTGGGAAGTGGTTCAGTGAATACAAACCTGGTCCACCTTTAGTAGACGGAGGAAAATGCACAGCATTGATTTCTTGGTTTTTCTTTTTCAGTTTGGTTTTGCAAGGCTTGCTCTGTTGGGAGGATTTTCTGAGAAGTATCTGAATACCTGATAGCTGGATAGCTTCAGCACTGACCTTCTGACTTAAGCAAGGTGTGCCCCTTCCAGTATTTCTGGAATGACACAGGGGCCCCACCTGGAGTAAGGCCAGGACATCAGATCAAACCGCTTTTGTGTCACTTTTCATTTTGATGCCTAGAGGAGAGATTTCTCACTGTATCTCTTTGTAGCATTTGACTCTGTTGACCAGGAAACCCTGCTGTGAAGGAGGGCTATAGTCTGGTGGGAATGGCTGGCTGGAAAATATCTAGCTAGTAAAGATGTGAACATACACCCCTACTGCTAGTGTCTGGATGTGGTGCCATCCTGCAAGGACCTATGCTTTCCCCTTTGTGAGCACAAAGTCATCAGGTATGGGAGACATTGCTGCAGTCCAGAACACTTCAAGAGCTCAATATGGTTGTGCCATCCTCTCCTCTCAAGTTTTAAGAGAATACGCAGTCAAGTTCAGAGTCTCAGTTCTTGAAATCCTTAGTAGCCTGGATCAAAGTATCTAGAAAATTCACTTTATCAGCACCATTGGAATTATACGAGAGTCTTGCCATTTCCTAATGAAGCAAAAGGCGAGATGGGGAGGAGGTGGCCTTCTCATACTCTCCTCCACTTGTTGGAAGCATTGGTCAGTGTCTTCCTGAAGTGTGGAAAAAAATCTCCTCGGCTGGGACAATTAGCAGTTCCTTTACAGAGATGTCTGCAGATTGCCTTGTACTTCACATGAGCTGGGAGCGTTCAGTGCCTCTGGAATATATGTCTCTCCTGACTACAGCAAGGTAGTGTGGAGTTTCACCAACAGCACCAAGACAGGCCTTTAGGGGCTTCTGTCTTCCCATCCCACACATTGGCCTCAAAGTGATGTCAGGACAACATGGTTATTGCTGTTGTGAATAATCTCTTTTCCATAGTCTTTTTATGTGCACACACACACAAGCACACACACATCCCCCACATACATAATGCTTATCTTTAATTTTGTGTACGTTCAAGGCATACACTTTCTAAAGAAGATTGAAAATGTCAAGTGAATTCAGAATAAAGAGGTGAAAAGAAACATCCTTAAATACTCACAGGGCTGGTAGTACTAACAAGACAGACAGTTCCCGGGTTTCTTTGCTACTGAAGTTAATCGCAGGCATCTAGGCTTTAAAGACCTTGTGTTATTGATGGAGGGGTGTTAGCAACAGGAGAGATTGACTCTAACATTAAACTGGAATTTAGCATGTGCAATAGGTTGTCAACAGAAAGAAATAAGAACAAAGGAGACTGTTATTATCTTTTATTATTATCTTTTAATGCCCCTCCTTTTCCTTCTTCAATGCTTTCTCTCTCAGCCCTCTCGCTTTCAATAATTACAATAATCAACTTACAATGATAACAGAAATAATCTCCTGCAAGATAGCTAAACAAACCACATGTTATCTGTACTGAACCGTGCTCACTTACAGTAGGTATATCACTTATGGAAAAGCCAATAAAATTTTAATTAAAAAAGCATGTAGGTTGTCAGTTAAGATGCAAAAAGGGTGTGCAAACACATGCAAAGCAGCCCATAAATTGCTTGGTATTTGATAGAACAGACAGGAGGGCAAATCTGTCCTAAACAAAACCAAACCAAGCCAAACTGAAACTCCCCAGGTTTAAGGAGCTCTATTTATGTTGCTCTATACAGAGCACTAATTACCTGGGAATTCAAAAAGAGGGGGAAGGGAGAATCCTCCCTTGAGCGACAATCACATCAACCCACCTCCACCAGAGCTGGGAGCAAGTGCACAAAATTTAATTAAGATTTTGCATCTCTCTACTGCAGCGCTGGATTGATAGCTCTGGATCCTGATACAAACTAAAGCTCCCCCACACTGTACCCTACTATGCTTTCAGACTTACCCTGGAGGATCGACCTTTAGGGATGAGGTGTTTGCTTTCCCTGGTGTATTCAGGGCTTGGCCTCTCTGCTAGGACTGAAAGTAAGAGGAATGATGAATGTCGACTGATAGGTGGGTGCATGTCTCACAGGAGCACGGCCATAGGTAATTACCTAGTCATGAGTCATAGTGGCTTGACAGGACTCCAGGATCTCCATGCTGCTAGTTGTTTGTTCTAAACTATAATATAAAGAGTGTATCACATAAAGGCTATTTGGCATAGCAACAACAGAAAGTAACCATACTTGCACAGGTACTGTCAATGTGAAACAGTTGACCAAAGCAAAAGGTTCGCTGGAGCCCATTATGTTATGAAGAAAGTCCTCGACACCACTCAGTGCCCTATAGTTTCTCTCTTGTGGTTCTGATGTGAATCCTGGCATGGTCTGCTCATGGCCCTTGCACTCCTGTGGAGGTCTGAGAATGGTGGCTTCAGCTGTCACTCTGAAGGAAGAAGTGCCTACCCTTTACCCATATTTTTCTCCAAGCTCCATTGCTGCAGGGCATCACTGTGAGGAAGCCTCAGCAGTGATGGGATGATCAGAACAGATCAACAGATCAACCAAAATGGTTGCTTTGCACTATTCTCCCTTGGTGAGTGAGCAACTGCATCCTGGGATTGTATTCTAGTGCAAAGACCTTTTAGATAACAGCATGATAAATGTCTTTGTGGTGTGAGGACATCCCAAGACAGCATCTGAAATTCCTTCCTCTTGGTTCGACTTTCAGCTCCAGCTGTGATGGGTGGATATCTTCTGCACAGGCTGCTCAAGAGAGCACTTTCATGTGAAGAGAAACAAGGCCGTGAGGTGGAAGGACTCATTAACTCAGCAACCACGTTGCTGTGGTATGCCTGCTATTGTAGGACAGACTTTTGAGGCTATTATAAATAGATAATGCTTACATATTGCTTTTTACATTTACAATAATCCACAAGCTGTGACTAATTACAGAACCACAGCAGCCTGGCAAGGCAGGGCAGTTAGAATCAACCTCCTTGTAGACAAAAAATCGAGGCAAGGGGATTAAAATCCATGACCAGGGTTAGAGATGTGGGGTCAGTAAGAAAGCCAAGATTAGAACAACACACTTAGATATTCCCATTCCTGTGCTTAATGAGTGTCTCAGCCAAATAAATTGATGTTAATGATGTACTAACACCTTTCATCTGAAGATCTCAAAACGTTTTATGTCCTGATTTTTTTTCTCTATTCAGCTATGTTGTAGGCTAATGGTCTTTCAAAGGGGCAAAGTGCCGACTGCTCTGTGCTCTAGTGTACCTGTGTTGTCTCCAGCTCTACACAGAGAGGAGATGGCTGGGGTTAGTCACCACTCTTACCAGGGAAAGAGCTAGGTCATTGTGCTACAGGAACGGCAAGTGCCATGAAAAGAAAGTGTGGGAAGAAGGTTGGGTATGTGTTGAGAGAATTAAGTATAAAAGCAGTTTGTGTGACAGGGTAGAGTTGCACCTCGGTTAAGGGGTATCAGGATGCAAGGGGTATCTGGAGATACTACAATGGGATCCATGCAGGGAGGGGACAGCACAAAGAGAAGCAGATAGGACCTCTTTGGGGAGGACTGGACAGAGAATCATAGATTCATAGAATCATAGAATGGTTTGGATTGGAAGGGACCTTAAAGATCATCTAGTTCCAACACCCCTGCCATGGATCTTCCACCTTGCACTAGATCAGGTTTCTCAAGGCCCTGTCCTTGAACGCTTCCAGGGATGGAGCATCCACAGCTTCTCTGGGCACCCTGTTCCAGTGCCTCACCACCCTCATAGTGAAGAACATCTTCCTTATATCTAATTGAAATCTACTCACTTTCAGTTTAAAGGCATTATCCTTTGTCCTAACACAACATGTACTTGTAAAAAGTTCATCTGCACCTTTCTTGTATGTCCCCTTCAGGTGCTGGAAAGCTGCTATAAAGTCTCCCTGGAGCCTTCTCTTCTGAGAAGTTGGCCAAGGGGAAAACAAGAGCTCTTTTTTGCGGACTTCCTTTAGAATAAACATTTTTACCATCACAACTTTGTTCCAGGGACTGAAGGAAAGGTGGCTGCTGGTCCCGGCCAGAAGGGCTGAGTCCAGCCTGAGGTCCCACGGGGAAGCCTAGAGGGGGTCTGTGGGCCTGTGGGCTGCACAGTATGATGTCCAGGTGCTGAGTGGGCCAGGCTAAGTGCTCCAGCACCAGGGTGGGTAAGGTTCCTGGGAGAATTGACAAAAGCAAAGTGGTTTTAACTTTCTTAATTCTCTCGCTTTGGGACTTGAATACCCTGCAGAAGATAGGCCCTTGCAGAGACAGAGGGAAAGGATTAAAAATTACACATGAACTTTAACTGCTGTCACTCCTCAGAGCCTGGAGAGGAAACTGAGTCATTGTGACTAGTACTTTAATAAGCCACAACCATGGGCCAGACGGATTTTATCTCATTAGTGCTTTCTTTGTTGATGAAACATGGCACCTTCTGGCATCCAGAAAGTCATGGCCATTAGCCACAAGTAGGTAATTGTAAACTACTCAGAACAATCTCCCAAAATGAAAATGCAGAGGCATTTAGGAGGCTGAAGCTATTCCTGCCTGGGAAAGCAGGGAGAAGCATGGCACTGCCAGCTGCCACTATGAACTGCCACGGGCTTGTTCCAAACCCCACATGCAGGGTCTTGCTTTGTCCCTTCTTAGGGAAACCTCTGTGTCCTAACTTGACCTTTGTGCAAAGTTTTCACATGGAGTTCCTGTGTGAACTGGGGGCACTTTCCTCTGCACCTGCCAGTGAGTGGCAGATCTGGCTTTTTTTTTTCTCCTGTTTTGATTATGGAATTGCTCTGTTATTCCAGCAAGTATGAAATTAGATACAGGTGCAAATAATCTAAGTCACAAGGGCATTACATTTGGTAATTTTTCTGTCAAGAGTCAAGCTGAAGGGTCGCAGAGAATAACAAGAACAGCCAAGAGCCAACCTGCTGGTTCAGGTGTGCCCGGCTGCTGAGTATGCCTCGCTGGCAGTGGTGTGAGGCAGCAGGGTCTTTTTTCACATCACATGCTGTGAAGTCTCCCCCTTTCCCATTAATTTTCTACCTCTGATTTTTCTACCTCTGCCATATCTCATGGCTGGCTGCAACTGTCTTATAGTACTCTCTCCCCTTAATGCAGAGCAGTAGTTGTCATGGTTATGTTGTGGTCCTGGGATTTCGCAAAGGCACTGGAGCAAGAGCCTGAATCTTTCTCCTCCTCTAGAAGTGTAGGACATGTGTTTTTCCCAGAAGAAGGGAGAAGGTCTGTTAGCTGACAGTCTGTCCAGCTATGACAGGTAGATAAGGGAATCCAGCTCCATCCGCCACAAAGCCAATACGTAAGGATCTTCTGTCCCTCCTCAACTCAACTGTCGCCTCTCTGCGACTTGCAAGAGAGCAGTGATTGCGGGGACAGCTTCCAAGCAGTCAAGATAATCCAATCAGTTGAGCTGTCATAATGCAACCATCAGACGCCTTGTCTGTCTTCCCCATCTCTAAGGAGGTGTGAGCATCTTGTGTAGAGCACAGTATAAATAGCTTAAGTGAGGTGGGTGGCATAGGACAATAAGATAGTGGGAGAAAGTGTGAAAGTGTAATTCTGCTGCGGCTGCTCACAGCTGCGTCGTGTTCACTTTGTAGAGAGGCCATTTCTGTCTCCCTGTGACAACTCACTAGTCACTTCAATTCCAGGGATGATGAGATTCAAGCGCAGGAACTATGTTGACTCTTGTTGCCAGCTGCCCTCTGTGAAAACTTTCTGCCCTGATGTGCACTAATTGGCCCAAGAGAGATTATGAGATGCCTGAGCTGGAGAGCTGAGCTCCTTTCTGAACTCCTCAGATGAAGCTGTGCACGTATCTGTCAAATCAAGGTTGCAGTATGCTGGCAGGTCAGCATGTGGGTAAAACTTGTCCTGCTGCTGTCTCACAGATAAGCAGGGGGCTTCATTCAGCAAGCAGTTAATCTGGAGTGCTTTCACCAGTGCTAAATCCATACTATTTATTTAAAGATTAAATGAATGGTTCTATACAATTTGCAAATTAGTTAATGACATAATTCTATCAATGATAAGTACGCTGCTGTAAAAAAGCTGGGCAGGGAGACCATTTCAGACTTGGGTTCCCTCTTGCTGTGGCATTCAGACAGCTCCTCACCCAAGTGGAGCTGAGCTCTTTGCCTTTGCTGGGCTATGAGTGTGGCTGAGACAGGGTTTCTCTCCCTTCTCCTTTACCTGAGTGCTGCTGCCTTATAAGGAATATTGCTCTTAGCCATTCAGGAGATGCCTTCCTCATTTGGCTCCTTATTTTGAAATAAGGGGAAAATGGCATCAATTGGTCACTTTCTGCTCAAAAATCATATGATCTGTAACCACAAAAATAGGTCAGCAGTTGCAGACCTGATCTCAGTAACATTTTCTTGGAAGTGTCAAAGGTAAACACACAGTTTTAGAGCACAGCTGCTGCAAACTGCTCATAGTATTTCATCCTGGACTGAGACCTTCCCTTTCCAGTTTGTGTAGTCAGAGATGCAGGAATGCAGGATACAACCATACAAACATCTGCTTTGGGTGAGACCCAAGAGCCACTTTGCTCAGGATCCAGTATCTGGCAGCAGCTGTTGCCTAGAGAAGCACACCAGAAATAAGCCATGATGTGATGATGCTTCCTTGGTGTGGTCTCGTCAGCCTGTGGTCTGCAGCTATGGGACCTCCTAAGCCACAAGGGCTACTGAAGGATAGTGACAAGCTGTCTCTGATGCACATGTTATGCTATGCCATTTTTGTCTTCTGAAATAGCTTTATTTTTCTCCCTTTGCCCTTCCTGAAACCTTCCTTATTTCAGTAGATTTTAGGGGATTTATGGAATCTGTTTCTTTCTTCTTGGGGTTAAAGCTTTCTCTAAAACATTTGAATTGTAGCATAGTTGGGAGACAGAAAACTTTCGAGAATTAGAGCAGAACATTATAGGCAAATATCCAGGCACCATTACCACTGGGATCAACCCATAACTCCCCGATACAAAAAGGAGTCATAATTGTCATGTACATTTTAGAAATCAGAACAGTAGCAATCATCTTTCAGAAGCTGAAGGAGTGTGGATCCTAGACTCAGGAAAACACAAGATGTTTGGTTAACAGTCTCTGAAGTTGATTAGTCCTTTATGGCTTTATGTGAAGACATGGGTTAGTGCTCAGCTATTCTGAGCAGTACAGCTGCAAAGATTTCTCACCTTGCCCCCACCTTTACTTGGAGAAATGGTTGTATATGTCAAGATGAAAGGGAGAAAGGGCAGGTGATAGAGACCTGTAAAAGTGCAGAGTAAGGAATTAATAGCTGCAACCTTTTGCGTAGGAACACCCTAGACTTGCTAATGCCTCCAAGGCCAGTCCTTCTCCCACCTGCAGTTCTGTTTTCTGGATCAGCTTTACAGCACACTCTTCCCCCCTGTGATTCCCTGGCCTCTGTTTACTTGCACAGGAACATCTCTGAGCAAACTAGCCTTTTTCGCAAGACAAATTCCTGGTTCCTGTCTTCAGAACTGCAGAATTTCTAATCTGTTTTCACTTCTGTCACTGATTCTGCTGTGGCTCCTGGCTAATCTCACAAACTGTTTTGTAACCTTGTCAGCTCTGTCCATGCTGATAGCATTGCAGCCCTCACTTACTCATAGCTGCTTCTCTAATGCCAAAGTCTATGTTTGAGCCCTGGTTTCCAAAACGGAAAGGTTAATCCTCCAAACCCTCCAGCACTCACATCTCCTCTTGAGAAACACCTTTTCTGGCCATTCTCAACTGTACTATCACAGTGCTGAGAAGAATGTAGAGATGACCTTTTAAGATAATGACATTAAACCTTAGGTCTAAATTCACTTTACATGGCACAGATTTTGTTACCACTCCAGCAGAATTTTCCTATTGATTTCTCTGGAGTATCTCAAGGCATCCTCACTTCTTTAGCTTACAAAGAGATTTCAGAACAGGGAAGAGTGGAAAGCTTACTTGACCTTTCTGACCATTGCTCTCCTCTGAGCGTGCTCACTAGGTAATTAGTCACTAGGACAAACTCATTCAGATAAAAGGTCACTTAAATGGTGTACACCATTCTAAATGATTGTGTTTTACTTGGGGACATCATCTAATAGAGCAGGAGGTTGAAGGTTGGGTCAGTGGCCTTTGTCACAAATTGACAGTCTTAATGGCCTTGTTTCCAAGAAAGAGTGTCTTGGCGCTGAAGTGAATGGACTGTAATCCCATGACACAGCAATTACACAGATTTTTAAAATACCTCTTATTCTAGAAAGGCAAACATTAACTACTTATCCAGCCCCTTTTTATCAGAATGGTTTCACAATTTTAATACAGCATCGATTAAATAAAACTGTTCCTTGGATGTAGGCCAATAACAAACTGGGCATGTGTATGGATAAGTATTAAAATAGCCAAACCGTGCCTGTCAAAGATCCATATAGCATAGCATCTTTTCTCAGGAGCCAAAAATCGGATTTTTTTGGAAAAATATAAAGTAAGTGTAACCACCTAGTTATACTTCCCCGTATCTTCTCCAGCCTCCAACTTCCTGTGGCTCAACATTTCTAGTGCCAAATGTGGTTTCTATATGTTTGGTAGTGTTGGCAAACTGCAATAAATAGTGCTGTCATTTCAAAAAGAGCCATAAGACATTTCATAAGGAACTTCTTTACTCTTCTGAGGACTCTTATAACCGCCTCCTCAAATGTCCAGAGTGTCTTGTTGACTTCAGTGGTAGAGTTATCTTCCATAAGCACATGCAGGGCAGAGAAGACAGTGTTGGGACTTGAACCTGCTGCTGTGAGTAGTGTTGATGCTCAGCTGAGTAGGTCACCTCCTTGACAGAGAATTTAAAAAGCTGTCCTAGAAATTAGCTATTCATCTTCACTGTTAAAAGAGTAATATTTATCTATATCTATACTATGCAAGGAAATCTGGGAGAATCTTTAGAGATTTCCGTATTTTTTTTTCCATTTCTGAAGGTGCTACAGGACAGAAACCAGAGGTCTGGAGAGGATAAAAGCATTAAACCTGTCCTCTGAAAAGACAAATCCAGCAAGTGCTCTTCATAGACATAACCTACCTTTCTGTTGTCTTGCTTTTGGGAATGTAGTGAGAGCATCAGATAGATTAAAGGAAAGACTTACTATCCTGCAAAGCTGAATGTCTGTGCATATGTGACCAATAGCATTTTGAGAACATGCATTTTCCTTTGAAATATGGATATACCCCAGAGTATTGGGCCACAGGTCTGTTTTGGTACAGCAATTTCTGTGTTTCGTTTCCTGCCGTTTGCCCATGGTCATGCTCTTTTGGATATTCACATGGACCAAAGCAAACTGCCTTTAAAGTCTCTGTAGTTAGTAGTTCTTCCCAGGATCACAAATTTAACTCTGTACATAAGGAATGCAGGTTGCCTCTTTAAGCAGAATGAAGCTGCTGCATCCTTAATCTCACGTTACACAGACGCCCGTATCAAAATAAAGACGTTTCCCCCTGTTCCTCCTCTTTCAACTTGTAGCACAAGGGGTCAGCAATAAGGTTAGATCTCAGGGTACTTTAAAGGCCACTCTTTCCCTGGAGAGGGCCCTTGGATTTACAAACTCCACGATTCACACAGCAACTGTTTAATTTCTGAAGTGTTAACTGAAATTTACTACAAATGCAATTTTATGCCAACACATTTGTTGTTGTTGTTGTTACTAAGGCAGCTATTCCATAGTTACTATTTTAGTTCCCATGACGACTGCATTGCTACTGGAACCGGAGATGATAAAATTGCTATGTTGACAGATTCTGATTGACTGTTGATACCAGTTGGCAGAAGAAAGGATGCCTTTCCAATAGGTTTATATGTATATTTTTCAGGAAGAAAACAAAAAGTCACCTTTTTTTGGGTACAGTTAAATTTTAATAGCAGCAGAAATTAAAGTTCATATTAAAAGAACTGGCAGCCCAGAGGCTGCTGAAGAGGGAGGGAGGGAGGGAGGGAGGGGGGGGGGGGGGGGGGGGGGGGGGGGGGGGGGGGGGGAGGGAGGAAGGAGCGGGGGGCGGTGGAACGTGTTGTCCTGTATCCATGTTTGAGTAGTGTCGTGGA
>WTSP01011825.1:21917-50615 GCA_025331215.1 Actenoides lindsayi | reverse complement strand
CGGGCCGGGCAGCTGGCGGCGGGCGGGGGCGGTGCCGATAAACACCGCCACGTGCAGCGGGCGGGGGCGGGGCCGGCCCCGCGCTTCCGGCAACACGCCGCCCGGCCGCCGCATAAATAGCGCGGAGCAGCCCGGCGCTTGCAGCCCTGCTGCGCGGCACCAACCGCATCGTTCCGCTTCGTACCGCTCCCGGCGTCGGTGCCGCCGCTCCTGGTCCCGGTCTCGGTTTTGGTCCCGCTCCGTCCCGCCGTCATGCCGTTTCTGGGGCAGGACTGGCGCTCCCCCGGGCAGAGCTGGGTGAAGACGGCCGACGGCTGGACGCGCTTCCTCGACGAGAAGAGCGGCGGCTACGTCGGCGACCTCAGCAGGTACCGGCGGCTCGGTCCCGGTCCCCTCCCTGCTCCCGGCGACGCCGCCAGGGGGCGCCGCGGTGCGGCCGCGCGCTGCCGGGGCTGGGGGGTGGGCGAGGGGGGACGGCGGCGCCTCGCCCGGTTCCGGGACGGGGGCCGCCGGGGGGGACCGGCGGGGACCGGTGGCTGTGCGGACCTGCCGGCAGCCCCGGGCCTTGGTGTCGCTGAGGCGGCCGGGCCTGCCGGCCGAGAGCCTCCGCAGCTCTCTCCCGGGCCTGCTGGGAGCCCTAAACGGGTCTCCTTCAGCTTCGGGGGGGAGGGGGGGTCCTGGGGCGCCCGGGTGTGGAAGTGGCTGGCGCTCCTGAGGCTCTCGGGCTACCCCTGGAGCTGTGGCGTGGGGTGGGACAGCGAGGAAAAGGTGCGAACAGCATGGCCTGGGCGATGTGCCCTCGGGGAGCATCGCTGAGCGGCTTCTGGGGGGCCTGGAGGTTTGTCCTTCCCCCTCAGAACCCCCTCCTCAGGCTTCCCGGCTTTCGGGCTGGAGGAGGAGGATGTAGCTGAAGCCATAAATCTTCTGCAGACCATGAGTAATGCACCTTACGTGCTGCTTGACTAATCTGGCTGCAAAACATCAACAAAACCCCCAAGATGGTGCAGCAGCGGGGAGCTGTGTGGCGGGCAGGAAGCCTTTGCAACAGCGTGGGTGTCATGGGCTTCGGCCAGATCGCTCCTGTCAAAACCAAACTTCTTTAGCAGAGCTGCAGCTTGTTTTCAGCTGCTCACAGTCAGTCAGGTTTTGGTTTGCTGCGACTGGCCTAAGGGATGGGTCAGGAATGCCTGTGATAAAGGGACTGGGAACAAACAGGGAGTTGCCCTGAACCAGTGCTGAGATGTGCAGGGAGGTTTATGTAGCAGTTCTGTCTGTTGCCCTCTTTTATGCAAGCTGTAAATAAAAATCAAGTTTAGAACCCAAAGCATCTGTTTTGGAAATAGGTGGAAAAATGTCTGGCTGGTGGTAGTGTGGCTGTGTTGGGAATACTGAGTTTGGCGTGGCTTTGTGTCCTTTTCCCATTAAAAAGTAAGGACATGACATACTGGCCCCAGACAAGCCCTCACAGTGCCAGGTCCTGGTGCCCGACTGTTCAACCTGTCAAGATGCCTTGGAGAAGTGTGTGGAAACCTGGCAGTATGTAAACAGAGGAATAATCTGCCCCCAATGCTGGAATTCATCCATTGCTGTTGTTACGCAGGTTTCAGATTACAGAGCCATTCAGTAGGAAGTCAACAGTCAAGGGTGTGCTGTTGACACGTAAGATTTAAAGCAGATCTGTCTTGTGCTCTTGGGCTTGGATTCCACCACTGCATGGGGTACCTGGCCTTGAACACTTCAAAATTGCTTCTTCCTTACTATGATGCTCTTTCCTTTGGTTTTGGTCTCCCCAGCAGAAAGTAACATGGATAAAGGAAATGTTCAGCTGAGATCTGCTCTCAGATTTAGGCTCTTACGGACCAGCTCCATAAAAGCAGAAGTAGAAGTGTCTGGTTCCCTGAGCTGTTGTTGATGTGAATATTGTCCACCTGCATTGCTGCTGCTGTACCTGCTCTGGAGTGTTGTGGTGGAGCCTGCAGGACTGGGGTGATGCCTTGTGAGGGGGGACATAGAGCAGGAAGGGGGAGCTGAGGCTTGTGGTGTTCTGAAGCTGGGGAAGGTTTCCTCCACCTCTGGGACCATGTGCAGGTGCCAAACCAGAACACCTCTCTGGACCCTGCTGGAGGAGATCTGAGTCCCTCATGGGTCTGAAACTCTGACTTGTTTACACTGGTGGTGTGGCCATGCTGACAGAGCAAGCAGGGGAATAGGGATCCTTGTCCCACAGGTTGCATTCCTTTGCAGGAGACTGTGCTGAATAGCTGTGGGAGTGTGAGTTGGTACAGTGCTCATGTTGTGGGGTTTCTTGAGGCTAAACATGCGGTCTGTAGAGGAAACAGCCTGGCTGTGTAAGGGTCCTTGCTGCTGTTGCAGAGGAAGCCTGAGCAGAGCTGCGAGCAGCAGCATGCTTCAGCACTTGCCAGAGCTCCGGGGCTGTCCCAGATGGTGCAGTGAGGTGCCTGGGACTTTTCTTTGACTTTAGAGCTGCAGTCAGACATTCTCCCATCCTTTGTGAGTTACTAGAGCAATGGGGATGCCTCTGTTTTGTTCTCCTGCATGCATAACCTGTCTTCTCCCCAGCACCTGAGAGGTGTCCCTGCAGCTCTGGTGGGTGCTGTGTTCCCCTGCCACCCCCAAGGATCTGCACTGTTGTGCTGTGGCTGCCTAGGGGCTTCTCACTTTCATCTTGCTGCTTCCATCTGCTGATTTGCAGGTCTGCAGGATGTGGAGATGTTGATGCACAGCTTCTTTATAGTGTTTCATTGCACTTGAAGGAAACAAGGTGTTACAGCTCCCTTTGCTGTAACTATATTATTAGTAATAATATATAATATATGCCAGCAAAAGCATGAGATGGGCGGTCTTGGACAAGAGATCCTAGCTGTTCATTTGTATAGTCACTACTGTGTGGGGTTTGGAAAACCACCAGTGGGGTCTGAAACTCAGATGAGCTTTTCCTGTAAGCTTAAGAATGTTTTGTAGGGATTCTTTTGTTAATAAATATTGAGTGCATATATATATGACCTCAGATGTCTAAATATGTCCTTCTGTAGAAGCTTGACTGGCTCAGAGGGGTCTACCACCTACAGTAGGTGGTGCTCCTGTCTGTTATGGGCATCTTAACTAGCACAGAAAGGAGGCACCAGAGGTGCATTTAAAAATACCATTACTGGAGGCAAAAAACTGCATGTGGCTTTCTCGAGAGCAGCCTGCAAGGAGGTAGCTTTGGAGCTCACAATGAAAACCTGTGTATTTTCTCTCCTTGCAGGAAAATGTTCAGCAGGCTGCAGAAATAAACAGAATCCTTGCTTTGTGTCATTCACAGCTTTTGTAAAAAGGATGATCACAACAAGGAGAATCTCTTCAACAGCCTGAACTATGATGTTGCTGCCAAGAAGAGAAAAAAAGACCTGCTGAATAACAAAGCCAAGATTCAATGTAAGATCTGTATTTGGGTTCTTTTAAATAAATTGCAGTGGGAGAATGGAAAAAGCTTCATATCTATGGGTTTTGCACAGTGTGTGAAGAGTCTTCCAGAGTGTCTTCAAGGGCTTTGCGCCCATGTTTGACCTAAGTAGAGAACTTGGATACAATTTAGTATGAAGATTTATGCCCCTGTTAGTAATCCCTGCTTTGAGGAGTTGTGCTTGTGTTCAAATTTTTGTCATTTGTGTTTGTCAGAAGGAGGGTAACTTTTTCCTATGGTACATTCAAATGAGCCAGTTCCAGTCCCCCCCCCCGTATACTTGTGCACAACAGGCTAAATTTATTCTTCCTTCCAAATGCATGTTGAGGACTAGTCTATGTTACTGGAGGCTACAAACCTGAATGTGAGCTTTGATCCTATCCCTGTGCGTGGAGTGCATGAAAAAATGACATAAGATTTCATCTCGCTCAGAACAAGGGAAGGTTTGAAATCTTTTTGTATGCACAGCAAGCAGCTGAGGTCTCAGACCGTGCACTGTGGGAGGACTCAGGGGAGCCTGCAGGGACAGCAAGGTCTGTGTTGGTCTGACTGCAAGATGGGTACTGGAGTTAGATGTGAGGGCTACAAATGTAAACATACACAGAGGAAATGAGTTACAATTCCCACACTACTATTAGCTCATTGTGCATCCCCCAGGATTTCAGAAACTGATGCCAAAAGTTGGCCCCTCAGTGCATTTGGTTCTCTGAACAAACAAATGTTACCATGACAGTTTTTTGTCTGGGTTCTGCTGTGACTATTTAAGAGGGCCTGATGCAGAGTCTGCATGTCTGTAATTAAGACTGGGTTTGTCCTTGGGCTCCCAGCACCAGGAAGGGGTACATTGCTGCATCCTTAGGTGGAAAAAGACTCCAGGAGCACAATATTTCCTTTAAGGAAAGTAGTTGAGCAGGATGGGGAGATTTTTTCTTAGGCTAGCTGGTGAATTGCCAGTCTGTGGTGGAAGCAGGGTCAAAAGCTCCTGTGAGAGTGGGGTGGGAGAAAGATTGAGCAGTGTAACTGCTTACAGTAAGAGCTTTTCTGCAAACCAAGTTAGCAGCATGTGGTGGGTACAGGGAGGCTATTTTGGGGAGTGGATGGAACAACTCCCATTTCTGAGGGAAGGGCCATTAGAAATATGAAAATTTTGGTCCCAAATAGATTTTTCTTTTTGAGCAAGTTAGCTGCAAGCATAAGCATGTTCCTCTGAGCCTGACCTCACAGCTAAAAGCTCTCTCCCACATGCCTGGTGTCTCATAACATTTTTGTTCAACTTCAAATTTGATATTCAATCCCAAGCCTGTAACCAAGGTACTGAATAGTTAATAAAATCAATAACAACAAAACCTGGCGGTCAGCCAAACTTACTGCCTGGGACCAAAGAAGAGGAGGTGCTGTGGTATATCTGTAGCTGGTAGATTAAACATTTACAGTCTTGAGCAGTGTCACTGAAACAGAAGCTTTAAGGCTCAAGGCCTTCTCAAATGAAGGAGTATAGAAACAAAGCAGCTCAGCAAGTTGCTAGCTTTTGTTTTGTGTGGTAGTGTAAACGTGAAATAACTTTCTTTGCACTAAAAGGGCAGTGAATGTTATAAGAATGGATTCAGTCCTCTGCTAGGTGGAAGATTAACTGAGCAAAATGTCTTTGTCCAAACAGATTTCCACCAGGAGAAGTGGATCTATGTTCACAAGGGGAGCACAAAAGAGGTGAGTGCCTCTAAGTTCTTTGCCCCCTTTTCTACTTTGTTTCATTTTCCAAGGGGTGGAAGAACCTGTGCTGATAAATCAGCAGAAGCTCTTAAGAGATAAGTGGAAGATCTGGCTTGTGGTTGGAATTTCAGTAATGATTTTAAGCCTCAATCAGGGAGCCTGGGCTCGCTGTACATGTGTTTAAAATATGACTTGTTTGCTTCCCTCAGTTAAAAAAAACACAGCCATTTGCAGACCAAGCCATAATACTGTTCTTGGCTTTCACCCAGTACAGTCCTAACATGGAAAATCATTGGAATTCATCACAACGGCTCGCTGGCGCTCGTGGAGAAAAGCAGCCGTATGAGACCGCTCTGAACTCACTATATAGCAAACACCAGGAATGTGTGGCTCATTCTCACCCATAAATTCAGGGGTCATAAGCAGAGCTCAGGTCACTCTTGGGAAACTACCATAATCTACATTGAGCCATGCCCACTCTTGACGTCAGTTAACTCTGCTCTGCGGGAGACGAGCCTGCTTCCTCCAGCCATGAGCTGGTCCCATGGCTTGTACCCATTAACTTGCTAAATTCAGTTGCCCTGGGTCACGTATTCCTGGTGCTGTCTGAACTCATGTCTGCCAAAACATGACCCAGACTGTTTTTTCTTCTCAGCGCCATGGTTACTGCACCTTGGGAGAAGCCTTCAACCGACTTGACTTCTCCAGTGCTATCCTGGACTCCAGGAGATTCAACTATGTTGTGAGGGTGAGTAAAAGGCCTGAGTTTATTTTGCTGTGGTGGAGGCTCTGAGCTGAGCACCAGTTGGGTGATGGGAAGCACCTGCACAGACAGGCCCAAGCATGCAAGTGGGGATGTTGGGCTTTGCTGAATGAAGTAATTGATGGAGATTTTGTGGATAGATGCCCAAAACCTCCTCTTTGGTCAGTTAAAATAGCGAGGGAAGGAGGTGGTGGTAATGTAGATGATGGGCTGTACTTAGCATTCCTTCTGCTTCTCAAGTGTGAAATTCACTTCTGTAACCCAGAAAACTTAGCTTGTAAGTGCTCAGTGTAATTTCTATAGCCTCAAAAATGAGCATGGGCTCTCTGCAGAGGCCATAGAGCAATGAAGACCTCTATTCACAGGAGGTTCCACCTATACAAGGGTGGTGGAGCTTTCTTTCCTTTGAAGTGATACAGGAGAAACTCTGGGGAATTGAGCATTTTGACAATGGGAGGGTGGGCTGAATCTCCTGGAGGCACTGATCTTAACCTCTTTTAAGGGTCACAGTTGCTCATAATCCTGTGCGACTAGCAGTGTTTTCAGTGGGTGAAGCATCTGTCTAGTCCTGACACCATAAGTGGGCAGGAAGGGGTTATCAGCCCCAGGTTCCCATGCTCTGGCTTTGCGTAACAGATCAGGGCTTCTCTTTTGGTTCTGGGTGGCCAAAGTGGGTGGTAGTGATTGGGGGAAGTACTGTTCTGAAGGCTGCAGATGCTTGTATGTTTATGTGCATGTGATCTGCAAATTTATCTCAAGTTTCAGAATGATTACCAAGGTGTGGAATTCAATAAGCTTAAAAAAATCTGTTATTAACTTGAGGTTGTTTATAAACAGCTACTTTTCACATCTCATCAGCAGTTGATCAGTGGTGAGGCACCAGCTGTTCAGGTTTTAGGTTCTGGAGCAAGCAGCATTGGTATTGCTTTCCTTTTGCCGAGTCAAATGTCATGAAAAGTGTAAGGAAGAAATGATCTGAGCAAGTTCACCTTGGTTTGGTCACCTGTTGTCTGTCTGACAAGGAGCCTGTGGAAATCTGTCACCCTGGGAAGGGTACAGAGACTGGGAGTGATTACTCACCCCCTGTGCAGGAAGGGCTTGGGCACGCACTTGGATGACCCACTGCAGGGAGTGGGGATGCTGGGGGAGGCAAAGTGGGTACAAGTCTGTGGAAACTCAGACTGTCCTAGCTCTCCTGGTCCTGGGACAACTTGTTTTCCTGCTTGGACAGAGAAGATGATCACCAGCACTGAGGTACTCAGTGTTTTCTGATAACCAAATATATACACACAGATGTTATCTTTAGGGGGATTATTGTGGAAAGAACAGTTCATGGCAAGGCTATAACCCTTTAGTCAAATATAAAGAAGGAAAATAAAATCCTGTATTTGATGCATCAGAGATCTCTTTGGCAGGCTTTCTATCTTAAGACAGTGGAAAAAATTAAAGACCTCTGCTAATCATCACCTCAGGTTGTGATGTGTCACATGGTGGGCTTCTGCTGCTCAGCCCAATGTGATGGGTATCTTACATGGGACTGCAATGATTGGGCAGAAGTCCCATTACATTTTTTTGATGAGCAAACTCAAATTTCAGTGAAGTTGGTGTGGTCTGGCAGGGTGGCTTAGGCTGACCTTCTTCCCTTTTTTCCTCATGAGGACTTGATAAAAGCATCCCAAATCTGCTGTGTATCCCAAATAGCAGTGTTCTGTATGGGAGTCAGCATGTGTCCTTGGTTCTGCAAATTACCTCTTGAGCTTTTCAGAGTAGTTTTCCCCTCAGTAGCTGTGAGGATACAGCACTGCTGAGAAGTATGAAGCTATCTAATTGAGGCTGACTTACGGCTTGGCAGATTAAAGAAGATATTAAACTGGGTACTGTGGATCAAATATGAAACTGACTTCTTGAAATGAAAGGTTTATATTGGCCAAGTTTCTGGTGGATAGTAGCTCATAAAATGGCTTCTGTGCCAGACTTTCTCATGAAAAGCTCTGCCTAGATGTGGAACTTGTTTATGGTCCTTTGCAAATCACTGGCCTCCTAGAGCACACAGATGAGCAATCTGTCACATGGAAAATGCCTTGCATGTTGGCAGCCCAAACATTTTTCCCTTCCCTCCCTCTCCTTGTTCTCTCTATTCTGCCTGTTGCTTGAGGTATCTGATTAACATCACAGTACTTAGTTCATCAAACATATGCTTTCTGAGGAGGGAAGTTTAGAGTTGGAGGCTGGAGGAGAATGAGAATGTCCATAAGGGAAGAAAGGAGAGAAAACAGCTGCAGGCTTGGGATTCTGCTTGCTACACCTAGTCTTCTTCTGTAGAGAGAAGCTACATCACTGCTGATAACAAAATGGGCTTTTGGGCTGAACATCAGCTTGCCTTTCTCAAAGTACTCCTTTCTGAATTTCTCTGAACTTACGTGCTGTAGTATTTTCAGTGCTTTTTTGTTGTTGTACAGAAGTCTGCTGCTTTTAAGATACATCCAAACTAAGTTCTTGGAGTTTCTAATGGTGCACTGATAAAATGGGCACTTCCTTCAAGTGAGGTGGTATGAGCTGCAAGAAACTTGGCAGATGTTTTTCATGGGC
Source organism: Actenoides lindsayi (assembly GCA_025331215.1). Lineage (NCBI taxonomy): Eukaryota > Metazoa > Chordata > Aves > Coraciiformes > Alcedinidae > Actenoides > Actenoides lindsayi. Next base: position 42,087 of record WTSP01011825.1, on the reverse strand, counting down.
AAATACCAATAGCTGTGGCCAATGAGTTTGTGTAACTGAAGTAGAAGAAATTTTCCTCTGACATAAATCTCATCTTGACGGTCTGCTGATAGAGCACTGGAAGTGCTAAGTATAGATATTGGTGCCATGACTTGGTCCTTGCTGATCTTTTGAACCATAGCATCTGCCTACGTGTTACAGGACAGTCTTTTTTTAGAGCTAGTAAGGAAGTGTGTGATTGACCCAGAGGACCCAAACTGCTCTTAGAATCAAAGAACTATTCATGTTGGAAAAGACCCTGAAGATCAGAGTCCAACCATTAACCTAACACTGCTAAGTCCACCATTAAACCATGTCCCAAAGCACCATGTCTGCATGTCTCTTAAATATATCCAGGGATGGTCACTCAACCACTTCCCTGGGCAACCTGTTTCAGTGAAGAAATTTTTCCAAATAGTTTTTGCTGGAGCATATCCAGAGAAGAGCAAGGAAGCCGGTGAAGGGTCTTAGAGCACAAGTCTTATGAGCAGTGGCTGAGGGAACTGAGGTTGTTTAGTCTGGAGAAAATGAGGCTTTTGGAGCAGCCCTGGTTTCTCTGGTTTTATAGATTTAATGAAAAGACTGGAAGTGTTCTGTAAGCATAAGTAATATGAGCAGACACAAAAGTGCCTGCAGCCCAGAAGTTGTTGGTTCTCCTTTGGGAACACTCCGTTCAGATGACAGTGATGTTTTGCAGGCTGCTTCCTTCAGAAAGATTTGTCATATGATGGTTGTATAGTTATGTCTCAAGGGAAGGTGCTGTTTCTGATCATAAAAGCTTAGGTCAGGTTAAACTGCATGGGCACAGCTCTTCTGGAATAACATGATCTAGATAGTGTGCAGCTCACTAAAGTTGTCTCTTAAATTTAAGTTTTTATAGCAGTTAGCTCCAGGAGTCCTGGATTTATGCTGTGCTGAAAGAATATCAGCTTGATGCTGTCTCATGGAGATCTGTCAGCACCTGCACTGTAAATCATTATAACTCGCCTTGCTCTACCTCTGAGTTGAAAGCCAAAGTGACATTTCAGCCACAGAAAGCAAAGGGCTGTGAGAGCAAAGGGGGGCTGGAGGAGTTTTTCCTTACAATGCCTTTCTCTAAGAAGATGTGAGGACCCACATCCCCAACCAGGAGGATTTTGTGGATCCCCACAGTGCAGTCCAGCTTCCCTGTAGCTGGTTTGGGATATTCAAAGGGGGATTTACACTCTAGTAGTTTGAGAGTTGTTTTCAACATTACAAACCATTTCCTGTTTTAAGGCCTGCTCTGTGCAGCAGGGCTGAGGAGTGTTTGGCTCCGTGCTGGAAGCCCCTAGCTGTTTGTTGTTTGAGGGTCTGGATTGCCTGCCCACCTCAGCGTTGAATGGAGACAGTGGCAGAAGTGCCATCTGGCCGTAGCAGGTCTAAGCAGTGCTGTGCCCTGCAGTGTGTTTCCATGGCCCTGAAACAGGGGCCCTTGTTCCTTGCCACATAGCACTGTTTTGTGTGCTGCTTTTTGACATTTGCTTATGGAAGGAGGACCTGATCTACTCCTGGAGGCAAGGGGCTCTTTGCACCAACTAGTACTGGAGTTCGGAGCAGGAGCCCCATCACATTCATGGGAAAGTGAGCACGTTATTGCCCTGCTGTGAAAGATGCTGCCTTCTGCTAGCTTTGCAGATGCTCTGGAATAACTTGCAGCTTCTCTTGGCATTTCTCAGTGGCTCTGGCAGACCTCTAGAGCAAACAAAACAGGGATGAGTTGGTAGGAAGGATTTTTCTGGGGATGCCCCCAGGTCACCTTTTCAATTTCTGCAGAGATGGAGTGAATTGGGATCTAATGCCTTGTTTTCTGGAGGTGCTGTAGACTTCCAGCTCCAGTTAAAATTGTCTGGAATGCAATCTCTTGATGTTTTGTAAAAGCGGGCCTTTTAAAATTGCTTTTAACCTCTCCCTGTGCACTCTCTCCCACCATCTGTCTCTTAGTTGAGCGTGGGCTGGACTTAATACAACCTCATCATAGCACATGCAGCTCTCCAGCCTTTTTACCCTACTCAGCATTAATCTGAATTCATCAGTCTGCTTTTAGTCTGTTTTATGCAAGTGGCAACATTGATTTCTTTTTTTATAATGCTGTAAACCCCAATTTGGAAGTCCATTAACTGAGACCACGCTGTACTGGATCTGTGCCAATGCTAAAAGACCCTCAACACACTGGAGCATGTGGGGCACAAAGGAGCTGTGTTGCTTACTTGTTTTTTTGTGTATTATGAGCACAGGAGAATAAATTTTGATTTGGAGGGCTAGCCAGTAGCTTCAGCTACAGTGGTCTCTGGGGAGCTGAATAGTCCTAGAAGTATTCACAACATAGTTTTCATATGGAATTTCATCCTGTGTTTATTGCTGTAGGGGAAGGGAGGTGACACATGATATCTGAGATGGTTCACTGAACATAAATTGAACCTTGATAAACACAGACAAGGCAAATTTGAATCTGTTTCTTTGGCTAAATTGATTTTTGTACCAATTTAACATTCTTCAAGGAACCAAGATATTTATCCTTGTTCCTCTTAAAGAATGGCCCTGGCATCTAGTTCTGACAGTATCGTGTTATGTGATGCTTATCACTGGGTGCATTTTGGCATTTTCAGTAACGGGCTCAGCACTGCTGACATCCAGCCTGGAGGAAGCTGTCTCTGTGCCAGTTCCAGAATGGTGCAATCTGGAGACAGCAGTTGTTTATGCACAGAAGAGCTGATCTGGGTGCATGTGTGGCTAATGTACAGATGGAGTCTGGCGAGTTGATCACTATAATCAAAGGTCTGAAGGCTAAATAGTTTAGTGTAAGCAGAGTATTACAGGCCACTTTAGGACACTGATTTTTTCCCCTTATTCTTCCAGTATTTCAAAAATGAAAAGACCTCTTCTAAAACTTCTCAAACATCTTACAAATTGGCTTGTTTTTAAAAGTATCTAATTATTGTGGTCTCAGTTTAGCTGATATAGCAAGAAGATCCACTTCTACCACATACTACCCAATTCTCCTGCATCTCTTGTTTCCCCCAAATAAGCCAAGCAAGTATTCTTGTTTTCTTTTGGTTATGTGAGGTGCAAGATACTAATAGAATGTGAACTCAAAGCCATCAGATGATGGTATTGGCCTGGAAATTAACTGAGAGATCAGTCACTCTAAGCAACTTCACTGCTGCTAACTGGCAGTCACATGCTGGCACTGCAGACAAGCAGAGCAGACGAATGACTACAGTAAAACCTCTTCCTGAGCTCCCTGCTTCATGGCAAGCTGCCGGTGACTTTTTGGATACATTCCTGTCATTCTTATAGCGGAGCAAACAGTTCAGTTCATGACTTATCAAGTCTTGTCAAAAGCCATCTTAGTTACTTTACACAAGTAGCTGCACCTTCTCTGGACTTTGTGATGCCAGCAACAGGATACTGGAGCTGCAGATGATAAAGGATTAATAAGCTAGTCATGCGGTAATGTGTTGATTGATTTGTAGCATAAAAGGTTTTTCCTTTCCTTTCTAAAATAAAAGAGAAGGCTATGTACATCCAAAACAAATGGACTGACACGTGGACAGTCTGTGTATTTATATAACACTGGGGGAAGGGAGGAAGGCTTGGAAGATCACGGGCCACATGTTCTGCACAGCATGATCCATAGGAAACTTCCACAGCTGCTGTTGTGGTGGCAGAGCTGGGGAGGAGAGGGCATCTTCCCTGTGGGAAATGCTTCCTTTCGCAACTGCAGTCCAAATTCAGTGTTCAGCTTGTACATGAGTCAGGAGATGAGCGATGGGAAGCAAATCCTAATCGAAAGTAAAAGCGAGATTTACATTAGGGGAGGTTACCAAGTAAACAGGGCAGATGGGGCAAGGTGGCTTGGTGTTGCAGCTGTAGGCTGAAGAGGGGAGGAAACCCTGGTAGAATAGGGGTTTGTGTTGCATGGGTTTGTTTTTAATACAGAGCTTAACCTTTCTGTCGTGGTGACAGCGCTCTGACAAAACCCATGCAACCCAGGAGTTTGACGTAAATTGTGGAGTCTGATTCTCATTAATGCTCCATCAATAAAATCCCCATCCAAACAGGCATTTGCTCGTGTTCCCTTATGACACCACTTATTTATACCCCAGTGAAGGACGGTGATGTTGGCCGTTGGTTGTTCCTGTGGTGTTAATAAAGGCTGTCGGTCTGAGCACTGCTCTGTGGTTTCTCTGCATCTCTGAGCCATGAAATGAGTTTTTTTCCCTCCCTTGAAGATCATTAGAATGCCTCTTTTTCCACCCCTTTTGATGTGGCTTTAATTATCTGGCCTCTTCTCTCCTTCCCCCCTTGCATTAGTTTGCTCTGTTGTTCTGTCTCCCTTTTATTTTCAAGCAGCAAACAAGCCTCTGGACTGTTTTGCTATGTCATGTGACCAGGAGTCAAGATTAGAAAGGTATCTCTGTGCTCTAAGGCTTGTAACTTCTATTTTTATCCACAGCTGTTGGAGCTGATAGCAAAGTCGCAGCTGACGTCACTGAGTGGCATTGCCCAGAAAAACTACATGAACATTTTGGAAAAAGTGGTGCAGAAAGGTAAGAAATGGAAGCAGTGAGGGGGAGGAGGAGTCTGATTTTAATCTGGCATGCTCTGTGAACCACATCCTCAAGAACAGTCAGGCAATGCAAGATGGGTGAAGAGGAACACCATTGCTTATTTCTGTAGTGCAGTTCCACTTTCCCTTGGTGAAGGACTGTATGGGGGGTAGAGGGAAGAAATTTTTGTTCTGGTGGGTATCTGAGAGGCAATTCCTCCTTTAACTTGCCTTGCTACCACCCGTTCTGCATCCTACTGAGTCCTATTTCTGACTGCAGAAGAAATGGCTGCTCCAGCCCCCAGCCTGGCACATCTGCAGGTTCTGCTGCTGCCTTGTTGCCAGTTTGCTGTATCCTCAAGTGCTCCCACTGCTCCAGAGGAAAGGAAGGCTTGAGGGCAGTCTTCACCTGCTGGGAGGGCTGAATTGTGGTTGAGATGTGGCACTTCCTTCCCTGATGCTTTAGCTTTGGCTGAGGGCTGGGGATTGAGAGTGCTGTTAGTGCATGCGTACATAATGAGAGAAGAGATCCTGAGCTGTCTCCCTGTGCATCAGCTGGGGGAGATGGGGAAGAGGTGCACCCAGATAACCTCTTGCACATATTGGAGAGGAAAACTGGCTGGTTGCCAGTGGCTGGAAGTGGGAAGTGCTGCAGAAAGGGCAGATCTCTCATCTACTTACTCTGGGAGGATCTTTCCATCTGCTGTCTAACCTGCTGTGCCTGGCTAATGTTTAAGTGCTTTCTTCTGAAAAGAAAAGTGCAGGCTGGCTCTGGCCTGTGAGGTTATAGCAGATAACTTACTTGACTTGCCTGAGGAACATAGATTCAGAAAAGGATTTGGGCAGTTCCCATTTTTAACCTTTCCTGTTTTTCCCAAGTCCTTGAAGATCAGCAGAACATCAGGCTAATACGGGAATTGCTGCAGACCCTCTACACGTCTCTCTGCACATTAGTTCAACGGGTTGGCAAGTCTGTCCTGGTTGGAAATATCAACATGTGGGTGCACAGGATGGAGAGTATTCTCCACTGGCAGCAGCAACTGAACAACATTCAGATCACCAGGGTAAGCAGAAATCCTGAAAGCTAAAAATAATGTGGTTCCTTGTGAAACTTTCTCCTGTAACAGCTCTCATTGGGGTGACTGCATCCCACTGTACTCTGAGTGGAGGCACAGAATGCCAGGGAAGGACCTGGAGTTGCCAAAATAACTGGATACATTCCTCACAGTACTTGGGTCCCTTAATTCAAACTCAAATTTACACAACCCAGGATCATGCTTTCTGTTCCTGGTCACAGGCTGTGGCTTGACTCCTTAATGGCCATGAAATGTGTGAACAGAGCTGGGCAGGAAACCATCTCCCCATCTTGTCTTCAGAGACTAAGCCTCAGTATGAAGAGTCAACTCTCAAACTGAGAAGTTGCCTTCAAAACTTGTTTATCAGATAGTTGAGGCTTTAGATTTGTTTAATCTGTAAATTAAATGCAAATTTCCAAATAGCTGCATAACTTCATGCTTCCTGGCTGAAAATATCAATGATTCTTCCAGTAGTCTGGAGCTGCCCCTTCCAGCTGGACAAGTCCTGCTTTCACAACATCTGTTTTTACAACAGCATCTGTGGGGATGGGAAAGGGATGTATTAGTTGATACTCCTAACCTGGCTTTGCATGGGAATCAAATCTGAACTTGCTTGGCTTCACAGAATCATGGAAGGGTTGAGAATGGAAAAGGACCTCTGGAGGTCATCTGGTCCAACACCCCTTGCTTGAGCAGGGACATCTACAGCTATTTTCCTAGGACCATGGATAGATGGTTCTTTTCCACCTCAAATGGATACTTCACAGAAATGCTAAAGCTTTCCCTCAGTGCTGATCTCTGTGTTGGTGTCCATGTAGGACTTTTCTGCAGTAAACTGGCCTGTGAAATTCCCACTTGGACAGGCCAAGGCATAGTCCAAGGGAATATAAAAAGCACTTTTTTCCCTGGTGGGTCAACCAGAGAGGCATTTGCAAAGGGCCTGCTTTCATCATTTTACATGTCTGTTCTCTGGGAACACCGGGAAACAATTTCCAGTCCTTCAATTAGGCAACAGGAGATGAATTCTGGGAGATCCCAGGGAACTTGAGGAGCTGCAAAAGCTGCAGTGCCTTATCTGATAGTGGTCCCTGCCTGATCTCTGTTGTCCCTCAGGGTGTCCAACTCTCTGGATGGGCTGCAGCTCCCTTTGCCTTTCAGGAGAAGTACTGGCCCAACTATGAGGTGGCTCCTGGGTCACAGGAGGTCTGAACTGTGGCGCTGCCCAGTACCTGCGTGCTGTCAGGATCAGCTGTACCCAGACATCTGCTGCCCTGAGTGTACCACAGATAAGGACCTACCTCCTGCTGCTCAATTCAGTAGTACAGTGTGGGTTTTTACCTCTACTTTAGGGACTGGTAAAAGACAGACAAGCATTTCGAAGAACTCTGCCTGTCCAGACAAAAGTAGATCAAATATTGCTTGTGAATAAAGCTGCCTTTTATACACACATACTTACATGTAGGCTTACAGACACTTTTCTAAAATAAATGGATGTTGAGCTTGCAAAAAAATCCACACCACTGAAGTTGAGTTCAGCTCAAGCTAGAACAAAACCAGCTGAGTTTAGAGGAAGGAAGAACGGGCTCAGGTCTGCAGCCAGTTGCTTACAGTGCACTGAGTGCTTCTGGTGTTTCTGGAGGGTGGGGAATGTCTTGCAGCAGCCAAGACCTAAACATTTTATAAAAAGAACTTGCAAAATATTGTGCATGCTAGAGCTGCTTAAAAAAAACCCTCTGTCCAGAAAGTGACAGCATACTGCTCTGATCTAATCTGTGTTCTTTCTCCAAAAAAAGTAATGTTTGAAAAGTCCTGGAAAGGAATAGAGAGAAAAGTAGCAGCATAAGTCATTGGCCCTGACTTGGAAAACCTGTAAGGATTTGCTTGGGTCACCCTGGTTTCCTCAGAAATAAGACAAAATCATGGACTTTAGGAGGTTTTTTTATTGTTTTTGTGGGATATCTTTTGACCTAAGAGCCTCTGAGCTTAGTCTTGCCCTAGCAAAGCTTTTATGTAAAGAGAGCATAGAAGAATGCAAAAGACAAGCTGGCAAGGGAGATCAACAGAAGGTGATCCAAGGCTCCAGTGCATTCTTCTTACCCCAAAATATAACCACAGTTCACACTGATGGGCAGGGATGCTGAGTCTGAACTTGTGGATTGTACCAAGGAAGCATCTGCATGTAACCAGGCAGTGCACTTACAGCTTAATTCTCAGTGTGCAGTGCTAAAGCTGTCACATGAAGACATGTCTTCTGGAGATGGCAGAGATGATTCACTCCTGGAGGGGTCATTTCAGGCCTTTCTTGCTGGTGGAGATGGCCAAAAATGATGCCTTGATAGAAAAGCTGTGGTCCTTGCAAGTACTTAGCAGTGCTGCATGGTCTGGGCAGGCTGGTGAGAACCTGGAAAGGTGGGACCTGTTGGTGTACAGATGTACTTGTGCCTGTGGAGTTTGACATGCAATGGGCTGGCTGGAGATGGGACCATGTGACTAAAAGCAGCCTCATGCAGTGTTCCCTGCTGATGGCAGTCCATGTGCTTCTTGTTTGAAACATTTCGTAGCTCTGCCAATTGCAGGATGGGTGCTGTGACTGACTTAAAATAGCAGCATCTCTGCAGGGTAAATGATAAACTTGGCACATCTCTCCAACATTGTTTCTTTGTTGGGGCCTAATCCTAAAAGCTGCTGTTTGCCTTAATAAGGCTGGGGCTGGTTTTGGAGCGTCTGGAGCCTGAGTTCTGGTCCTTGCTGATCCTATGTGTGGGATCCAGCTCCATCGTGGTCAGTTTTTTTTCTGGAGCTGTGCTACAGTGTGGACTTGAAAAACAGTCCTGGACATGCATAGACCAGATGAAGGTGGATGGGGGGGTGGGGGGTGGTGTGATGGTAACTTTTGGCTCTTTAGGCTAGGATGTACTTAACAGCCTGGAAAAGCATGGCTGCAGCTGATGGGAAAGGGGTAAGTCTAAGTGTTCACAGAGGAAAAATGAGCCTTGCCAGAAGTGGCTGGGGAGCCCATGCAGGGAAAAATCCTGCTGTGGGTACTCATCAGCCACTGCTGTGGTTGCAGCAGGATCCTGTGATGACATAAGCTAAAACACATGTCAGCAGAGCATGATACTCCCAGCAGTGTGTTACAGGAGGCTCAACTTGAGAAATAATGACCATGTTCCTTGTGGTGGAGAGACCAGTATGGTTAATCACTGATGCCATGGCGTAGCCAATGTCCTGCTGCAGTGAAAGGTGGTGGTGCTTCTGGGAGTGGAGTCTCATGAATATGGGATGAAGGGGAGAAGGAGGCTTGGACTGCAAATGTGCTTCTATTGTAACACAACTGTGTCCCTTCCTTGAGGATATCTCAAACTGTTGTGAGGCAGAAGGTCAAATGTCTCCTTATTCAGAAGAGGGAACAGCTGATTATTTTCTATGTGATGAGCAATGCTTACAAAGCACTGCTAGCCAGAATTGCTTGAGTTTTCAGCTTCCTGTGAACTCAGTTATGTCTGTCTCTTCCAGCCTGCCTTTAAAGGAACCACTTTCACAGACCTGCCCTTGTGTTTACAATTGAACATCATGCAGCGACTGAGTGATGGGAGAGACCTGGTTAGCCTTGGTCAGGTGGCTCCTGACTTACAAGTGCTGAGTGAAGACCGGCTGCTGTGGAAGAAACTCTGCCAGTACCACTTCACGGACAGACAGGTACAAGGAGGGCTGCAAACTGCCATCAGCTACTTGTTGTACCCCACTGGCAAGTGAACAGACATGGGTAGGACACGCTTACTTGACTATGCTTTAGATCCAAGGGTTGTTCCGAAAGCAGATAATAAAGGCTGGTGTGGGAATGGCTGTGAAGATGATTTATGTAGAGCACTTTGCATGCCATGGCAATGACTCCTGAAATAGGAGCCTGAGGAATTAGCTGTAATCCAGGTGGTAACAACTGCAAGTCATGCAGTTGCTCCTTGCCCCACGTGTGTGGGGAAAAACGTGCAGGCAAACTCCAGCAATCACCCCAGTGACCCAGGGACTGACACCCTTGCAGAGAGTCTCTGTGGATGTGGTCCATGAGCAAAGAGTTGTACTCTCTTGCCCTTTAGAGCAAGAAATCCCCTCTGAGCTGTTTCATGAGTGACAGGAGAGCGTGTGGAAAACAGCCCTGCTGCTACTAACATTGTACCTGTATAAAACATATTTGCCTCTTTGCAGGCTGGTAGTCCTCTGGGGCCTTCTAAACTTAAAAAAAACCCCAAAACTCTTCCCTGCTTATGCATGAATGTCTAGGGTGTTTATACCAGACCTCTGCACTTCAGGGACCACGTGCCAGACTTCTCTGCTGACTTGGTTCACTCTGGATCTGACTTTGGAAGTGACTCTGGGGAAGCTATTTGTATACAAGTAAACTCAAATCCAGTCTCTGCAGCTAACGAGCCCTAAAAGAAAGATGAGTGTCTCAAGCTAATGTGATAAATCACTGACTCTACACTTATTGTCCTGCCAGCCAGAAACAGTGGCTAAACTAGTATAAAATAGCTCCCAGGGTTTCAGGCTTTCTTTCATACAGAAGTGTTCATGAAATAGGGGTAGACCCTGATAATGGTCTCAGATGAGGCTGTTGCCATTAGGGAGCTGCTTATAGCTGGATATTAAGAGCAGGTACTTTTTTGATGTTACAAGGGAACTGTTATGGGACTGTTATTGATGACACTTCTGTGAGGGAGAAGAACATGAGCAGGGAAGAACAAATCATTATTTTTTTTGACCTGCTACAATTACAATTATTTTTTCGTTAAGATTCGCAAGCGGCTGATCTTATCTGACAAGGGACAGCTGGATTGGAAAAAGATGTACTTCAAGCTCATAAGGTGTTACCCACGGAAGGAGCAGTATGGTGACACACTGCAGCTGTGCAGGCACTGCCACATCCTCTCCTGGAAGGTATGAGGTGCTGGTGAGAAACTCTATTGGGGCAGGAGCCACGGGTCACCTAAGTGCTTCCTCTGACTGCAGCTGGTTTGAGGTGCTGCAGTTCCTTTGCCTACATAACCCAGTGTTTTCCTGCATCTTAATCCTCCCTCAACTATGAAGACTTTCTCCTATGTGCTTCAGCGATCCCATCTTTATGTTGAACAAGAGTAGTGTCCGTCAAGGCCAGAGGGGAGGGAGATGGGCTTACTGTAGGACTGCCTGCAGTAAATTATCTTAGTGCTGCCAGCAGCTCCTACCCATTACATGGAGGTGTGGAGGTCTTGGCAACAGCATTAGCTGGAATGAGAGCTGGTGGCTACAAAATAGCCAGGACAAAAAAAAATCTGCTGGCTGCTGGTGATATCCAAAGCATGTCTCTGGAGTTAAACTCCTGTAGCTGATAGTAAGCGCCAGCATCTCTTCTCTTCTGAGGGAAAAGAACAAATTGGATCTTTGCTAATTTTATTTCCCATGACTTGCCAGTAGCTCCTAAAGTGAAGCCCAGTTCTGAGCTGTTCACTTAGAGTAGAAATATTATTCTGGGCTCCGCTCTCTTTGCAAGTAGGATGTCTGGCAGAGGGGCAGTGCTAAGTTGGCTGATGCTCTGGTGCCCTTTCTGCGGTCTCTCTAAATAGAGTTGTTTTCTCCTTTCCCAGGGTACTGATCACCCTTGCACAGCCAACAACCCAGAGACTTGCTCCACCTCTCTTTCACCGCAAGACTTTATCAACTTGTTCAGGTTCTGAACTTGGGTCACCGCAGCTTATGCAATTCTTACAGGACACTTTATGCCGCTGAGCTTGGACACTCCATTTGTAAATAGTGTAAATATTCATGTTTATTCGAAGCTCCTGAGTCAAGGAACAAGAGGATCTTGGAGATGAAAGGTGAAATTGCTCACTGATGCGCAGCACTTAAGGAATACAGACTTCCATAAGACTGGTGTATAAATGCAGCATGTTGTACAGAATCCCTTTCTTATGATCAGAGTACAAGATACAGGGAAAAAACTTTGGTTTTTTGTTTTCTCGAAGTTAATTTGCCCCACAACCATTTGAGAACTCTTTTCTTTTGTGTCTAATAGAAAGCAAGCAATATGAGGCTAGGACTGTTGAACTGTTCCTCCATCTGGTTTTATTTAGTATACATATTTATAAATATGATGTTTTAAAAATATTTATGAAAAATATCCCTGTGACAAGTTTAATACTTATGTTTTTATCAAGGACACATTCTGAAGTACTTAGGATAGAACTCTAGCCTACTTGCGAGAGAGAATCGCAGCATACCACTTTCTACCTCTGATAGAGTACCTTTCAAACAAAAATCCAGTGTACAATGTGAATTTTTGTATTTTGTACAATGACTTAAAGGGAAATGTTTGTGATAGTAAGCATCTTTTCTTGTATTAATGCTTACCTCTACATTAGTTTTCTTGCTCTACTCAGTGCTTGAATGCCTAGATGATAGGCACCATATAAATACCTAAGACTTTACTCCATCCTCTTAATTTGTTGGTTTTAATGAAAGATTAAGAAAAAGGGAAAAGAGAAGCCACAAGAATAAAGATTATCCAAATGGGAGGAAGTTCTATTATAGAGAAACAAAGGACTGAATTTAATCTCACTATGTGAATTCCTATCAACTCCACTGGGTTTATTGCCCTGTTTGAAATCTTAAGTGAGGTTAGAATCTGGTTCTTCAAGCCCATGTTTTCTGACATATACACTGCTCTGTATTCCTACTGCTGTCAAGTGAATTTGGTCATCTTGGAGCTGTAAAGTGCAAGAACTGGGCCATTGAAACTGGTGAAATAATGCGGTTTTTATTTGCTGGAAGATTGGCAGCATCATATTTAAATTCAGACTACTGGTGTTCAGAGTTATGACTGAGACAGCATGAAGAAATCAGTCAGGATTTTCCTAAAAACAGCAGTCAGGACTGGGATAAGCAAGGGATTTTCAACATGGCACTTGACATCTATCTTATTTCTCTGTGCCAGTGGCAAATACCCAGCCTAGTCCCTTCTGCTTCCTGTGCTGAGCTTCTTTGTGGGATCTTCTAACACTAGCCTAGAGCTAAATTTTCAGTCCTGTGGAGTTAAGTGCCCAAACTAACTTCACTGGCCTGGCGCACCAGCTCCTCTGTTGTGTACAGTGCTTCACTTTTCCCTGCAGTGGAGCTAGAAGAATCTGGTTCGTATATAACAATTTGAAAGCCTGCAGGGGAAAGTTTTGTTGTATTTTTTTCCACCTGCCAATAGATTTCCTGTATAGCACTTTCTCTGTGCATGATGTAAGCAGGATACCTCAAAAGACTAAATATTTAGTGGTTTGTGTGTGACTATGTACGAAGAGTTGTGAGGAAGAGGAGTACTCAGGACAATTCAGGAAGAACTACTTGAGTTAATTATTGTTCAATATTCTGTTCCTTTTTTACATTTTTATAACTGACTTTCAACACTTTTCTGCAGCTGTTTATATTTTAAAGAAGACAGTATTTGCATTTTTGCAAACTAAATGACTTTGCATACCTTTGGAAGAGATGTAAAAAGGGAAAAAAGCTGCCTCTAGATGGAGCAGTATGGAAGGGGGAAGGAAAACCAGGAAAATGCTGACAAGAACTGCCCTTCTGCCTTCCAACAGCAAACCCAAGCTTCTGCTCTTCCAGAGAGCTTTGAGCCTGTGGCACCCTTAGCCATGGCCCAGAGCTTGGCACTCTCCAGAGACGAGGAGAAAACACATGCAGGATAAGGAGCTTTGTCTTGGCATTGATGCCCTATCCATCAGTTTGCTTGGGGAAAGCATATGCCTGCTGATCATATTCATGTCAACTGAAAGTGATTTAAAAGCTGTTACCTTGGAAAAATGAACTTGTGCTTGTCTGGTGGGATGTTTGAGTGAAGTAGGCCAGTTTCTGTTTTCATTCCCATACTGATGGCAGGGGGTAGATGAGACTGAAATCTGGCTTGGTGAATGAGGACATTAAGGGCAGAAACATGCAAGTGAAGTGAGTGAAGCATTGCCGCTGTATTAGGAGATTCTTGTAGCTCCTTTTTTTTTTTTAGCAGTGAGAGGACCCATGTCTCTTAATATCTTCTGTTTCCAGCTCTGACTTAGGGTTGGCTTGTCTTGCTTCTGCCACCTGTAGTGAGCCAACCTGTTGTGATGGGAAGGCAACAGTATTTCTGTATGAAATGATGCTGGGGCCTTCTGCCTAGTCTGAGTCTGTGCTCAGCAGATGACACTTATCCACTGTGTGATTGTTACACTGGGTGAATTTTAAGCTCAGGTTTGAATGTGATTTAGTGCATTCCCTTCACAGCAAGACAGAACATCTCAGCATTTAGCTGTGATTTGGGAATGTCTCAGTTCCAGCCATTGCCTCTATCAGCCCTTCACTGGTCTTGAGCAAATAGTTTATTCTGGGTCCTCTGCCCAAAGAGCATGGTTCATGCTGACAGCAAACTTAATCTGCAACTGATGCTCCTATTTATAAAACTTCGGGGTTTTTTCTTAGTACTATGTAATCTTAAAGGGTCGAAGTGCTGAAGCTGATTTGTTAATGCACACAGATGCTTGTGTGTTGTTTGTATGAGGTCCTGGGATATTGCTGTTGGTGTCCAAAGCAACAGAAAAACAAGCAGCAACTGTACTGGAGAACAAATCAGACTAAACAAAAAGAACCAGAATAAGCCTCATTCAGTTACTGCTTCAGTCATTACCCTTCTGTGACAGCAACTGTCAGACAAGACCTTGATCTGTTTGGGAGACTCATTGTTTCTTGAGTGGCTGGTACAGGGAGATATTGTGGTCATTTCAGTACTCTTGTTTTGTATTTAAAATGAAATGCTGTTGCATCCAAATACCTTAGTCTAACTAGTTATAAACAAAGGGGTTGGTATTTCAGCAGTGCAAAGGCATCTACTTGGCTGAGGATGGCAGAGTAACAAAACTGATAACAGGGGCTTCCAGGCAGGATGGTTTCAGACTGCTCTCATACGAGAAGGACCTTTGAGACAATTGTGGCAAAGCTGTTGTGTAGGGAAAACAGACTTTTACATGTATTTTGGAAATAGAACGTTCTCTTTGAGCAACATTTCACCTTCCAGTTAGTTGATGCATTCCTGTTAGACGTGTGTCAGTTCTTACACCAGGAAAGGAGGGGGTTTTCCTCTCTTCAGGGTTTTCTCCTGCCAGTGTATCCAAAGAAGTCTCATTACCTTCACAGGATGTGTTAACCAGTGCAACAGTGTAGAACGTGGTGCTATGAAGAGGAAATATAGATCCATGCAGAGGAGGCTTAGGAAGGGAGAGATCCTGGAGGTCTGTTTCAGCTTTCTAGAAGAGGCAGGTATTTGGAAGTTTTTTAATGTGATAGCTACTTCAAGAGGCACAATTTCAGTTGTACATACCTTAAACCATTTATACTAACTATGTTATGGTAAAGTTTGATCATGAAATGTGTGTACCTCCTCCTACATTGTTTGGGTTTCTTTTTTTAATTGTGGGAGTTTCTAGATCCTTCTATTTTGTAAAGTGATTAGGAAAACTTGTATTGCTTTATGTAAACATTTAATTGCACCCTGCCACTTTCTGTATATGGGAATATATTTTTTATTATTTTTCTTTGCCCCTGGGTTTTGAACTCTGTGTTCCCATTTCTGTTTGACTTCAATTACACTTGCAAAGCTATCACCTTCTAGAACATATGCAGGTACTAAACCAGCTTTTCCTGCCCAGAAAATTCCTTGGCCCTTAGTAGCTAAAACTTGATTTACAGCAGGAACGTTTCAAGTGCTGTTATGTAGGTAATAAATCACATGTGCAGTTTCATGCTTATCTCCTGCTCAGTACAGCAAACCAGCATTGTCCTTTGCAGCTGTTGTTGCAAACCTGCTGCACAGCTTCCCCATAGATCAGCACCTTGCCAAAAAGACAGTCTTAAATTAAAATGCCACTCTTCCTGGATGGCCCTGTTGGCAAAAACATAGACCCTGTGGAGCTGATGGCTGATCAGGTTGCTAAAGATTCTCTGTTAGAAGGTTTGGGACTCTGGTGTTCTTGTGCTGCTTTTTTCATATCATTGTTTATAATGATGCTTGTTAAAGGCTCTGAAGATGTCTCCAGCCCTCCATGCAGGTGTCTGTGTGACTGCTGGGCTGAGTGTTTTTACCAGTGCCTGATTCCTGTCCTGCACCTCCCTCCAGTGATTTTGGTGATAGCTAATTGGCTTTGCAGGATCTGGCCCTAGGGAGAACAATGTGTCTTGTCCTTGACACATGGCAGTCTCTAGTACATTAAATACCTTGAATGCCGGAGACATTCCCCCTCCATTGATGAAGCATTGTTGCTTTTCCTCCTGGGAGGGCAACTGAGGGTGGAACTCGCATTTTTATCTTTTTTTAGCCATTGTGCTGCACAGAATGCAAACAGGTCTGCTACCAAGAGGACATTTTAATTTGAAGTAGCAAATATGCTCATCTTTAGGATCTAATCTACAGTAATTATTAATACCTACTTATATATGGAAGAGACCGTGTGCTCTGTTTTGTTTTTCCTTAAAGTTGTAACTAGAGATGAAATGAAGTGAAAGGCATCCCTTATATAAGACTTATGTTTAATATTATTGTGTGGTTAAAATCCTTCCATTATAAATTTGCACACTTTTTTCTTCTTTCCTTGCATGTTCAACTGATTTTTACAGCTGTTCTGTGCAGACAGTAATGTATTTTTGTAAAACATTTTTGACACTGAATTGCAATAAATGTTCAAACAATGTGAACCACAGAGTTGGTCGTCTCATTGCTTCCAAGTCGGTGACCTTATCAGCCTTGAGCTTCTGGTGCCTGTAAGCAAAGACTCTTCCACAGGAATATCCAAAACTCAGGTGGTTGTGGTAGGGGAACAATATCTCAGATGGAGCTGTTGCTTCATCATATTTTGAAGGAAAATGAGGTGAACAGAGCACTTCTAGCAAAACCAGTGCTCAAGTGGAGCTCATGCTCATAGAATCTGCACTCTCCTAAAGTACAGGAAAGGGATCACCAGTGCTCACACTAGGCTGATAGGTTCAACTCAAACTTATGGCTTATGGAAACACTGGGTTTTTTCCTAGATGTGTTACTCAAATGCTTTGGGATTTATTTTTTTTTTCCAGTTACAGTTGCATCTGGTTTAGAGTCAGGACTGCAAGAGGCTAACCTCCCAGGCTCCTGCTCAGAGGGGATGCAACTTGGAGCTCACTGTAGGGACTGACAGTAAATTGTGGAAAAGCAGTTGAAAAGGCAAATGAAATGTCTTGGGTTGGAACAAATGCTACCATGGTAAAACGGGTCTACTTGCCTCATGAAAGCTGTGCTAGCTATGAAAATAAGCACAAGATGCAGGTGCTTTGTTTTAAATCTCTTATGTGCTGTAAGGTATGCTCGAGGGGTTCTGTAAGTCTCTTTGTACTTATGCTGTGCCTTGGGTCTATAGTCAGAGGGTTGCACCCCCAGATACAAGTCTTTGGAAACACAGGGCAGTCTACAAAGATCACCAGAGCCTTTTACAACAAGGGGATGGGAAAGCTGTTAAGACATTTCTTACTCAAATTATTCAATTCTACTTATTAAAATAGACTAAATCATTTAGGGGGAATAGCTGATGTTTTTAGATCTGTCTATAATTCTTTCCATTTTTGTGTTACTGCTGCCAACACCACCTCCACCCTTGGTGGTGAGCTTGGGGATAGAGGGTGAGGCAGCCTAAAGGGTGTGAGAGGTCCTGCCTTGATCAATGACAAGAAGCCACCCTGTATAATTCCTTGAAATGTTCTCACTGTCTGTTTAGGAGCCTAATAAAGAAGCAGAGTTTGGGCAAAAAACATTTTGAAAACTACTTGCACAACACATTTTCAGATTGATTCAGCTTTACCCCAATTTTCCCTAATCCTCAGTTCTCCTTCTCTGCTTTACAAGGGGTGTGTGGTGAACTTCTGTCAATCATGTCAGGGGTTGCTTTATTTTTGACAACCTGAGCTGCTCCTGTCATCTAAATTGCAGAAATTGGAGAAAGCTGTTTTCTAAGAGGCTCTATAAATAACTTGTGTGGGTTCAAAAGCCTTCCCTAAGCTGGAAAGACACCAGTTCACCCCTTGCTGTTCTTGATGCGCAATATACTGTGCTTTTTAGGAGAAAACAAACTAATGGCTTTTTAATATGTTTTCCTTGGATAGTTTTGGTCCTGGTCAGAACAGGCCTTAAATGCAGGAGGCAGCACCCACAGATCTTGCTGTGGAAGGGGCAGGTCCAGACTTTCCCCCTCCCAGGATGCTGCCGCTTTCATGCGGCTGCTGAAAAGGGGTGGCAGGAGAGGAAAGATGCCCACTCCCAGCTTCACAGGATAAAGAAACAAGCAAACAGCCCTGTGGGGGTTGTGTTTATAGATGAAGAAACACAGGCAGGGTGGGAAATGTGAGTTCCTGCTCTTCATGACACACCATGAATTTTTACTGATTTTAACAGGGCTTTTGAGAGTTATGTTAAGCTTGCTCTTACAGGCATGTGGTTTTATTTGTCCAGTGCATAGAAAATGATGTCTCAGTGGGTAATCTTTGGGAATGAAGTGTGTGGACAAACTATCAGTGATGGCCTAGAAGCTGCCTCGCTCCCTGTCTGCACACAGCGCCAGGCCAGGATGGGCTGCAGTGTTGTTTTCTCACTGCTTTTACTCCACAGACAAAACTTGCACTTTTGTGAGAGGTTTAGCTCATGTTACAAGCTAGAAACCTCTCTTTCTGACACCTTGGGGCAGCAGCTCAGCCTGTGGGAAGAGTGTCAGAGGAGGCTCTGAGCCCACAGGGCAATTGCCAGGCTTAACCCAGGGCCAACCTCCTGCCCAACCATCATCCAGCTTAAGCTGATGAGAGTCCCATTGGGTCTGGTCATGACTGAACAAGCATTTAAATACTGTGGTAGGTTGGGGCTCGATGTACTGTGGCCTTCCCTTCCCACTGTGAGGTGCCTCTTGGTGTAACATCAATCACTTTTCCCCTTAGAGCTTGGGGCACCCTCCTTAGCTGGGACATTCTGTCTATGGGTCTCCCACTGGAACCTGACCATGGGTTTCAACATGGGTTATCTCTTAAAAGAGTTCTCCTGGTCTTTTTATAGTTCTCCTGCAAAGTGGAATTTGCTCTTTCTTATTTGAATATTGCTGGAGGTGTAAATCCAGACAAATATAACTCCTGAAGGTGGATCAACCTGTCTGTGCCGTGGCTCAGCAGCGCCTGCGTTGCTGCTGGTGTATATAAAGCAGCCAGGAGCCTTTTTAAACCTCTGAAACTGAAGTCATTTTATTTGTGGGTTTTTTTTTTTCTTGCTTAGGCAATTAAATGGTTCTCATTTAAAAGAGCTGGCTCCTGGCGGTAGGTAGAAACCTACAATTTTTCTTTTACCACACACTTTTATACTTAAAGCCTTTATTTTTAACCCAATGGTGGGATTCAGGGTTAATGCTCGTTAGATCTGTGTCTAGACAGTTGTGAAAAACAGGAAATGAATTACATTATAGTACGAAAGGAGAATTTAACCTTTTCTCTCCTCGCTAACACATGTGACTTGGGAAAATATGCTACAGCAGAGTGTTTTGGAAAGTTTAAGGAAGTAGAAAAATGAGAAGAAAAAAACCCACAACCTGGGTTTCTGCAAGGCCTCATGGGGATTGTTTCACAGAAGATAATGAGCCAGACTCTGCCCTCAGCTACACCCAGGCAGTAACTTGTTTCCTCTGGACCCTGCGGAAAAGTTGCATTTTATTATTCCCTGCTTCTGCTGAACACTCACAAGAAAAAAAAGGCCAGTTAACTGGTTTCTCACACGTGCACGCACACGTGCGGTCGCTGTAAGAGAGAACTTACCATGTGCCACCCGTCCTCCGGCACATGGAGCCAGGCAGAGCAGGTTTGCTACACCCCTGGGTGTAACAGCACCTTACACCCCTTCTCCTCAGGCTGCCTAAGGCCTCAAGGTCTTTTTTCAATACTTGAAAAGTTATTTATTCTTTATTTGACTTAGAGACTGCAAAAATGCAAAATTTCCCTCGTTTACAGGGAGTTAGGGGCCCGAAGGCTCGCTGACCCCAGGCAGCCACAGAGTGATACCGCTCCGTCTGCCGACATACTGGGTAGGCCCCAAGTTTTAAAAGACTGTTGCAATGAACCTAGAGTGTGAATTTAAACCTGAACTAGTGCAGGCAGCTGGTTTGTTTGGAAAGAGCTGGGAAGTGGAGGCTTGGGTCCTCTTTACCCACTTACCCTCCATCCCTGCAAACTGACTGCTGTTTGGATGCAAAACACACCACGATCAAAAGCTGTACTGCAAGCATCTTCCATGCTGCTTCTGAGATCTTGCCTCAGACCCTGAATGTGCCCCCAGTGATGTATTTTCAGGCCTTTCTCACCGCCCCCCCCCCCCCCCCCCCCCCCCCCCCCCCCCCCGGCCCCTCCCCCCCCACTCCCCCCGCCCGGCCCCAGCCGGCCCCCCCGCGCGCCCCCCCCG
>WTSP01011825.1:0-21817 GCA_025331215.1 Actenoides lindsayi | reverse complement strand
AAAAAGGGGTGCCGAGACGCCCTCCCTGTGTTCGTTGGAATTGTTCCCCGAACCCCGAATTGGCCCCCAGTTATTTTTTTTCGAGGCTTTTCGCCCCCCCCCCCCCCCCCCCCCCACCCCAGGGTCCTGGGACAAGCCACCAACTGTGAGCCCCGGGACACTGCAAGTGCCCCCACGGTCTTCCCCTGGCAGCCTCATCCATCTCTGTCCATGCCTGCTCCTTCCCGAGGGTGCCGCAGGCCTGCGTGCCTGATCCTGCTTGCATCTGCCCGAGGCAGCCCTTGCCCAGCTGGCTGCTATCGCAGGGACCTGGTTCATCTCCCGCACAAGTCGCCTCCCTCGCCCGCAGCTCTTTGCTGGACCCAGATGTTTACAGCGGCCACAGGCCCGTCAGCTGGCCAGAGCCGGCACGGTCCCGAGGCAAGGCAGCCAAGCCTGCCACTCGGCCAGGGCTCTGCTGCTCCTCCCTGCCCTCCTGAGAACCTCGCTGCCTTTGGGGGCTGCTGGGAGCACAGAGGGAAGGGATTAGGTCCCCCTCAGGATTGTTTATTTGCTTCTTTTTATCATGGTTGCTTTTAATTTTGAAGGCGCATGAATATGAAGTGTACAAATCGCTGGAATAACAGTGTAGCTAATTTTATGGCATCTTTAGCACCATCCAAAAATAAAAACAAAACAAAATAAACAAACCAACAACCAACCAACTCCCCCCCACAATGGAGCAATCTAAATAAAGTTTTTTAAGCAATACAATATTTGCTTGTATAGTTGTCAATGCTTCCACTGCCAGTTTGTCTTCCTAAAGAAATTAAGCTTTGGCAGAGCTTATATTGGAAAAAACTCAATATATTTAAATGTTACCAAGGGGAGGATGGGATGGGGGAGGCAGGGGGAGGTGAAATTACTAGGAGTGCAGTAAAATATTGGCCTGAAAGCTTCAGAAAGGGAAGGGGTTCAATTTATCTGGATTTAGTTGCCCATGCCAGTGACAGTGAGGGAGGGAGCAGAGCAGGAGCCCTCGCAGCCCTCACCCCGGCGTAAGCAGCAGCCAAGCTGTGGCTCCTGCTCAGGAAGAGCCAACTGCTGCTGGGAGTGGTGAGGAGACAGCCGAGTGCCGCTCGCGGCCAAGGCCAAGGAGAGCTTGGCGAGCGTGGGGCTGGTGCCCGCTGCAGAACACGCTGCCATGAGAGAAGCTGCCTGTAGAGAGAGGCAGACGGACACGCGTGTGCAGACCCACGGGGACACAGTTAATAAAAGCTGTCTTTCAGAAGCCTCACTCTGTAATGTAAGGAAGGTCAATAATTTTCTTGTCAGCAGCAGCTTTGCTGGAAGGAGTGGGTTTAGGACGTGGCTCATCCTGTGGTGGGGAAGGAATGTTTCTGCATTAATCATGAACCTCTTTTATTTTTTTCATTAATATATTCTGCCAGACATAAGTATAACCTGCTTGGCACTACAATGTAACAAGGAATGGTGTTTGATTTACAGAGGAGCTGGAAATCTGACTAGAAATGGATACAGATGTTCAAAGGGTCCTCAGTTTGGTCCCTCTGTGAGCACATATTACACTTGAGCTCTCTTGCCATTGGAAACTGATGGAGGAACCCCAAAGCTCCTCTTGCTGGCCAGGATGGGTTGCTGTAGTAACCTCTCAGGTATCTCAGGAAGCCACTTTTACCTCCAGCCCATGCTCAGGTTACCAGATGAACTGCATCAGCTGGGATCCTGCATCCCACTTAATATTTAATCACCCTCTGCCCCCATTTTCTTGAGTTGGCAGCGAAACCCTAGCTAGCCTATGCGCCACAGCACAGCGGTGTTTTATTACAGAAAGCTCAAAACAAAGCTTCCCTTTGCTAATCCAGCCGTGCTAATGGCTGTACCACTGGAGATCCATAGACCAGTCTCCACATGGCATTAAGCAGCAGCAAGAAGCAGTTACAAGGCTGTTTGGGAGCAGGCCCTACACTGTGCAGGCAGGGCTGAGGACTTCCCTGCGAGGTCCAGCCATGCCAGCTCAGACAAGATCAAGTGCTGGTGAATATGATAATGCCTCTTTTGGACCTCACACGTGTGCTTTTGTCACGTGTTGGATCACAGACGTCCTCAACACTGGACAAGCTCTACATGTGGATTTTTGCTAAGGAGTCCACCTGCTAAAGCAGGGCATTTGCTCATTGAATGAGCACAAATAACCTCCATTTCTGAGAATTTCCGTAAACCCAGCAAGCATCTTGAGTGGGGTGGTAATGTCCTGCCCCCTCCACCGCCTGCATTGCCCTGCAGGGAGCCAGCAGCAGGGACACCATGGTCCTGGCAAGGGCTGGGCCCTGCACCAAGCAGCCAGGGCTGGGCTGAGCTGTTCTGCAGCCGTGGATTTCCATCGTGGTTCAGAGCAGTGAGGCCACAGAAAGCATCGACAGGAGGGTTTCACTCGGGCTCTGCAGCCATCGGGGAGGGCGACCACTTCACCCCTGCTCCGGCAGCCTTCGGCAGCGGCTCGCAGCAGCTTGGGCCTTTGAGCCTGTGCACCGAACCAACCCCTGTGCACCCTGTGAGCTCAGGGAAACAGGAGAGCAGGGGCTGCTGGGACGGCATGTGGGCCTTCTCTGTTGGAACAAAGTCCCTCACTTGGCCTTTCAGATCTCAAAAACACCTAACCTGGATTTTCTTTTTTAATAATTATCAAGTAAATTAAATGAGAATGAGGATTAAGGAAATAATCTTCCCAGTAAAACACCTCTGACAACTATGACAGACAGGGTACTGCAAATCCCCTCCAAGTCCCTTCTTAACCTACTGCTGGGAACGAGGTGGGGGGCACCACGCCAGTGCCCCCCAGCCAGGAGAGAGGCTATTCCCAGAACTGGCGATTTGGCACCTCAGGTCCGAGCTGGTTGGGCTCCATTTACTTTGTAGCAATCCCATGGAACTGAGCATTTGAAAACAGCTCCTGGCCAGACACATACCTTAGCATATTAAAAGGTATTTTTAGTACCTCTGGCAGAGCAGATCAAACTCTGCTTTCAGCTGTACTAAGACCACTCCATGGACTTTGCTGGCAGCGCTGCATATTCTTACCAAGGCAGCAGCTCGTAGAAGCTACTTGACTAAATAGTTGCATTTACTTCACTCAAGACAAAACCACAAGCACAGATAAACACTGGTGGGATTCCTGACTTACAGCAGGCTGTAATTTCTTCCCAGGAGCATGACTTTGCCTGATAAAAGTCTGAATTGCCAAAGAAACAGCGTCACGTAGCAAGGAAAAAACACTCTGAATGTCGCCTCCTCAATTTGTGATGACTTTGTTTTTGCCCTGGTATAAATATAACCGTGACCGTTTCGTACAGCAAAGTGCTCTGTGATGGGTACAGTATAAATAGCTGAACTGATTACACTGCCTATAAACAAGGACTGGAAACCCTGACTTCATCCCAGCAGCTAGAGCTGGTGAAAGCAGAGGGAGCTTTACAGCTAAATGGTTAAAAGCCACAGCAGAACAGTTTCTCGGGGTGGCTCAGAGCATGGAGCTGGTGTGCTGCCATCTCAGCAGCCACGCTGAGGTGGTGGGAAGCTCCCCGCCACAATTGCATACTAAAAAGAAGGGAAGGCTGACATAACTACCATCTTCTTACTGTGTAGGACGTTTAAAAAACAAAACAAAACAAAACATATAATGATTCCTGCCTTATTGCAGTGTTTGGGTTCCAGATATAACCTTGCATAGGAAGGCTGGTATGACACTGAACCAGGCCAAATGAGCATTTCCTGCTTTTAAGTCATATAATGTCAGGAATTCAGCTCGTCGGAAACACCCTGCTCATCTCCCTCTGCACCAGCGCCAGACAGTCCAAATGAGCTTCAGGTGAATAATGCCACTTCACTTGCCCTTTGTGAGAGACGGTTCACAGCTCAGGTCCTTTGAATGTTTATTTTTATCACTATAAAATGAAGCTTGGTATGCCTTATGCCTAGGAAGTGGCTTAGCTCACTCAGAAACTCAGGGACTTGCCAGAGGCCTTAGATAATGAAGTAAGATTTGTTTTAGCCGCCCTCAGTATCCAAGGTATTTCCTACTGTAAGTATAAGGAAACATTGAGGATACTTAAGCAACCATATTTGTTTATCTTAGGTCAAACTGGAGAGATTTTCCAGAACCACTACTGCAGCTGCACTTAACTTGTGGAAAGGCTGCAGTAGTGTGGGGCGCTTTGCTTCTGACTCCATGATCAGAAATTGAAACCTTCACCAAGAGCCGAGGTCCACAGGGAAGGGTGCACGCAGCTGCTGAGCAAACCTGAGCAGATGTCTCCAAACACTCACTCTCTGGGTATGCTTCATTAACCTCGGCCTCAACTGGGCCAACTCCTTCATAAGGAGGAAGCCAGGAGGGAGAAGAAAATCACCAGCATTCCCTCCCTCAAATTTCTGAGTAGGTAATTACCTGAAGAGAGACAGATGTCCAGACAGGTTTCACCTCAAGAAGAGGTGAGATCTTCCAAGCATGTGAATCCAAAGGGTCGTAGGAGGGCAGCCCCACCAAACCTGGAGCCATCTGCTCAGCTGGGCAATGTGTGAAGCAATGCTCTGCAGGTCCTCCCCTCCAGCAGCGTGGCCCATGCCAGTTGCAGGACACAGCTACTACCCAGGTCATGGATGGTGCCTCGGTAATGCTTCTGCAAGGTACCCACTGGGAGGTAATTGTGACTACTGCAGGGACACAGTGAGATTTTCACATCTCCTTCCTGTTCCCTGGTACAGCTTTCTCAGGTCATTCAGTCTACAACCTGTGTTTGCTGAAAAGGAGTGGGAAAAAACTATGAAGGATGAGAAAATTCAGACCAAAGTCATTCTAACAAAAGAAAAGCAGACCCCAGACATGGCCATTTTACAGTAAGGGTTTGAAGAGCAACAGTGCTTCAGAGCATGCATGAGGCTTAGGCTGGATGACGAGGGATGAGCAGAAGAGGAGTCCACACAGGTCAAAATGCCCCAACTGAGGCTCTCATCCTGGAATCGGATTCACACAGACACACCCTGGTGCCTCCTTGCCTCCTTCATAGTGTAGATGAGATCGCAGCATCCCGGGTACCTAAATTTAGTCTCTGAGGCCCATAAATTGATAGTGAAGCAATTAGTCTGATATTCTAAGGTGTCACACACCCATTTCGGCAGGGATCATGAGTGCTGAACAGATCCCCCCCAGACTGGTAGGTGCTGTGCGATGCTGGCATAGATCCCTTGGTGTGCAGGAAGGACTGAACTGACATCAGAGACTCAGGCAGCCAAGGGCAGTATGTAACCCATCAGCTGCAACCTTGCAAGGTACGGATCACCTCTGCACTGCTGCCAGAATTATATTTTTTTAAAGCTGTAACAGCTACTGGCAGGGTTGAGAGTGCCTCTGGCCAAGCAGCCCGACCCGCAGGTCCACCGCATGCTGACTGCTCTCTCTGCTGGCCAACTGAGAAATGGTATTTTCTCAAGACAGACCTGGTCACGTCTAACTTTGCAAAAATGCGCTGACCAAGCAAATGCGTGCCAGAAAAACCCAGCACTTTTTTTCTAAAGTCCCCAGCAGGCAAATAGAAGAGGTTAGTTATCAAATAAACTATATTCTTAACTAAAAAGGAGCGGCAAAGAAGAGAAAAAAGCAGAGGAGACAAGGGTGTCCTACCTCATGGCTGCAGCTTACTGCATCAATAGCCTGACGGAGGAGAGAGGAACCTCCTGTGAGACAAGAAGTCCCCCCATTTTGTGTATAAGGCTGTCAGGGTCTTGCACTATGATGGCCAAAAGTAAAAGTGTTGGAGAACTTCCAGTGACCAACAGAATATAGAAGCTGGGAGAGCATGGGTTTGTGCGTAACTGACCTGAGGGCAGGGCTGCTGTCTCCTCGCTTTGTTCAATGCCCAACTCAAGGGGCACCCAGTCCAAAAAGCCATGGCACAAGAGCTCTCAGCACAGAAATGCTGTAATAAGCGGACAACAGAAAGACTTCACTGTGGGAAAGGATGAGGCTGAAAAGAAATGGCAAGCTAAGCTGCACTAAGAAATCCTCCTCAGCATCAGCTTTACACTGGCAGTTCTTTGCTTGTACTTCTGACAGGCGCTGCTTCTGCAGGCACTGGGGAAACTGGCCTTCAACAAACTTTGCTTTTCTGTCTGCAGATTATCGTGAAGCTCCGTGAGTAAACCACACTGGTGGGGCCACCTCACACCTCAGTCTGAGGTGACAGGAGAAAGGTCAAACTCAGCAAGTTCCCCTAAACAGTCAGGACTAAGGTTAATTGGAGAGAGAAAGGAACAAAGAGGGGAGGGAATTCATTTATTCCCTTTAATGGGACACCGGGGCTAATCAGCATCAGAAAAGGGGCTGGTCTCTGCTAGTTATGGTGAAGCAAGTGGCTCCTCCTTGTATTTGGGGCCCTAAAAGAGCATTTGGTGTATTCCCAAATTCTATCTTTCTGACAGCACACTGTCTGAAACAGTGATGAAATGACACCAGGCTTGAAGGGCTACAGAGACAGCACCACACAATGTCAACATCCTCAGCACTGAGTGCAGTCGTTCTCTGGCTTTTACCTATCCCTCTGGAATGACAAGTTTTTACAAGAGCTACAAAAAGATTGTTAATTATAGAAAAGCTATCATCACACACACACAGCCAGCTACATGTAAAATTAAGCATCTGTAAAAGGACTGTCTCTTCACGTTGATTTATTTTTTAAACTTGTATATTCTGAATAATGATTGTGACTGTTCTTAACAGCCCTGATCCTGCAACTAGATTAAACCAGGCAAATTCTTGTGTCTGAGCCTCATGAAAGGGAACGTGGTTACGGATTTCAGGCGCCAGAAACCAGTTGAGGATGGCAGCTCTTCAACAACTCAGTCTGCTGAGCAATGCACAGGAACTCTGTGTAGATGAGATTCAATCACTTATTTGAAGGATTAAAAGTGCTTATTCTGACCTGTTCATCTAAACCGTGGATCTTTAAATTCAGTTCTGCTACTATCTAACCTGGGCAGTGTGTGCAATGCCCTGGGCACGGGGTTAGCATCTTTATAGAGCCAAGCAGGTAAATGGCTGCTGCTGCTGTCCACGTTCACAACCAGTCTTGACATCACTCAGAAGTAGTAACAATGTCTTCACTGATTGAAAGCACGCCTGACACTGCAGCGTCACACAGAAAAAGCTGCCATTTCATCCAAACACTGATAAATGAGATCTTTTACACTAGCCTATGTGGTTAAACCCAGACCTGCCCCCTTTCAGGAGAGCTCTGAGCACCAGTTTATCAGGAATCCTGAATTCCATCATCTCAATCTCTTCTGGTGAATCTGGTTCACAGAGACAGAAAAGACAGATCAACCCTCCCACTCCGCAAATGAGTGCCTTGACAACTGGTCTCCTATCCATAGTCTGTGCTGGCACCCAAGGAATCCGTGTGGTAGCAGCTCCCTGTGTAGTCAACCAGCTGTGCTGCATCTGGCAACAGAAAGTGTAAGTTCCTTATGACACAGGAAAAGAGATGTCTGGATGATGTGAATCAATCCCACACTTGCTTAATGGTTTGTTTCTGCCATTAACACGCTGAGTAAATTCTCTGGAACTGATGTGAGATACAGTAATAGAATTCATATATAACAATACACCTGTATAACAGTTATAGACATGTAAGTATCTTTGAAGTTTTTATATTTTTCTGTACTTCCAAATAAAATGATCCCTTAGTATTTAAAATCGTTACTGTGCTTTTCCTCACTGACACAAGTCCATCACAAATGTTTACTGCAGTCTCAATCCCAGTTAGGTTTCCAAGGCCTGTAAAGCCCAGAGCAGTCTGGTCTGCCCTGACTTGAACAGCTCACACTAGAGGCTGCCTGACCCTTCTCACCTGAATTATTCTACCAGTCTGTGATTCTACGATACACTAGTATGTAAAGTAGAACAGGTCAAAACCAGAGAATTAAATAACCCACCTTAGCCTACTGCTGTAATCCCACTTTTAGGGGACTCTTCTAAGATGTGGGAAACTTTGCCTCAACCCCCCAATCAATGTGATGGTTTTAGTGGGTTCCCCTGCAAGGATGCAGCTTGATGTCACCTCTCAGGAAATTCAGCAGCAAGTGACCGTGTATGGGGGAGGCTCTCTCACTCCCTTCCCCCCAACCATATGTCCTTGCTGACTTCCTTATACCAGCAATAGCAGCTGTTTGACCTCATGGCAAGGCCATTCAAGGAGCTAAGAAGCAGGAAAAAATCCAACTTTACTTCTTTCTGTCAGTATAGCTTCCTACCCTGGATTAGCATGGGGTCCAACAAATGCCAAGTGCAAACGCATGAGGGCAGGTGAGAATCTGCAGCTCATGTATGAAGGAAAAGCAACTGCATCTTCCAGCAAATGTCAGCACCAGAGCAGTTTAACTGAAATAGCAGGCACTTAATTCTCCCCTCGTACAGACACCTAGATACTTACCTGGTTTTACACGGTGCTTCAAGAGAGTTCCAGCTCACAGTACAAAACCTGTGTGGGTCTGGCCTTTAGGCTGCTGCTAAAAAAGGTCTCATTGATAAAGCTGGTGACTAAACTGAGATGCACTGTGTATGTAAGTGATAGAAATCATAAAGTATCTACAGTATCTTACTTTTAAAATGTGGCTACATGTAGCAATTTGAGCTACACTGTTTGTATTTTATGCGTATGTTTTTCCAAAAGCTTTTCTTACAGCACGTAAGTGCTCTTTTCAGTTTGGGCACAGGAGATGGAAAAGTGGTATGCTTATGGTGTGATGTCTGCCTTAGATTTGACATTGAAAACCAAGTTCACTCTTACATAATCAAAATAAAACTTTTTATTCAGTCCATGGTATTTCTGACTGGGTATTCTATTTCCCCAAATACTTATTTCAGGTACAGAAATGTAAACCATAAATACAATGCAAGAGCAGCAAAACAAAACACACCCACTCAAAAGAGAAGCAGGAAGAACTTCGTTGTTCACTTCACCGTCCTTGCAAGGAATAGCTGTATCCAGTCTGTCTGCCAAATCGATGCACGAAGTCTGGAAGGGAGAACACCGAGCCCCATCCCACTTTGGGATTCATACTGATGAAATCATCCAAGTTCATCTTGGAGTCTAAAAAAAAAAAGACCAGAAAAGAGAAATATTCAAGTTCCTCATGCAGCTTCAGTAGCCCAGCTATACATCTACCAAGGAAATGACACAAAACCCCACTTTGATAGCTCAGTTGAAAACAGCGAGGGGTTCACAGCACACTTGGTGAGCAGCAGCCCAGCAAGATTCCGCAGATTGTGCGGTGCTATGAAAAAATCCATTACCAGTCCAGTAATCATCCTTAGTCTTAGAAACCACTATGCATACGAAACAGTAAGATTTTCCCCTGAAACACCAGCCTAGATGGTCCAAGCAGTGTCAGAGAACTGGAGTGCAAGTAACAACCAACACAGGGAACTGCAGTGCAACAGGTACTTGTAGTCTTCCTGCATGCCCACTAATCCGATTACTCGAAGGCCAGGGAGATACTATTCCCCCATTAAGTTCTGAACTCGAGTAAACCAAGTAATCTTTTACAGTGAATGCAGAGGAACTGGATCAGAGCAACAGAGAGAACTAGCAGTTGCTCAGCATCTCTCAGAAGCTATCTGCCCCTTGGCAACCCCACGGTTTGTTACTACTCCCCAGGCTACAGTATTTGCTTTCCCCCCAGCCCTGAACTTCATCCTTGCTGCACACAAGCCCCCTGCAAGGCCAGAACATGGAGACTGGGGGAAGCACAGCCCACAGCCACGAGGGATGCTCAGGTGAGGAGGGGTACAAACCTTGGCTGGGGGCAAATGTGGTGGGGTTTTTTTGAATCCTGAACCACTGAATGAAGCCAGAGCGGAAAAAGGTTAACTGCCATGGTTTCAAAAGAAAAGTAAGCAGGACTGTGCTTTGCCAGGAGTTTGATCTGCTCTGACCCCTGCAGGAGAGGTATAAACTATTCTGTCCCGCTTGTGGATCCCAGAGAGCTCAGCAGAAAGAGCTGGTTGGGCAGCTTTGGGTTTAGGTGCCTTACACATCCTTTTTCTGGCACTGGCCTGGTACCAGCCTTGCTGACTCAGAACCACGCTGAGCAGAGGTTTCCGATTCCTCAGCCTACAAACATCGTCGGCTTGTTGTTTCATGTTCTCTCTGACAAGCTGCATAAATCATCTTTCTAAACGCCCATCCCAGTAAAAGAAAACTGGAAGAGAATGAATTTAAAGAATAGAGTGGGTGAGCCATTGGATTTACTGTTATAGCTTTCCTGCTATATTTAAGTATTTATTTTAACATGGGTGAGTCATGTTCACATTTAAGGATTAAGAATCAAACAAGAGTAGGCTCTAATGAATGGATTAGAAATTCCATAGGATGGAATTTGCTTCAGCTGCAAAAAGCTTGTGCAATGAGGCTTACCGTTATGGACAGTGTAAGCAAGAAAAGGAAGACAATGTTTGGGAATCCCAGACCCAGGAGTCCCAGCCATAACCCAGCCCCCAAAGGCCTCTATTTGCACCAAGCCACACTATGGCACAGCTCTGTGCTTTGCCTAATCCCAGCTCTCACCACTTCCAGACCTTGACTCTTTCCCTGTTAACCTGTTTGGGCTCTGCAGGTTGGAAATCCTCACATTCAACCAAGCATCTTCCTACTGCCAAGGTGAGCCTGGCAGAACAGGGCCCACTTCTGCCTGACTATGTGGGGATTTAAAATAACACAAGCCCAGCAATTTGCTGTAGCTCTAAACATTTCGTAGCAGATAACAGCTCCTGCTTTCTGGTAGACTGGTAAGCCTGTTTTCCAATTCCCAACTTGGCTTTTCCTCCCAGATGCTTTTGTTTTGAAATGAATGGGATTCTTCATATAGTTTAAAAGTTGAAAGATTAATAATCCCCTGCTTTATGTGCACTGAGCAAAGCATAATAATAATTTCATAAACTATTTTGTGAATGGCAAAAAAGAAGCCCAAAGGGGATTGCTCCAGGAGAGTTCTAAACACAGCTGCTGTTGTCAGCAGTCTGGAAGTTGCTGTCACAGCGTCTGTAGGAAGCGAAATATTCTCTTAAATTCAGAAGGATTGTGGCAGAGCATAACGCAGTTCCTCAGAAAAATTCAATTACATGGAAAATTGTTTTAAGAAAGCAAACAACATTCCTGTAAAGAGCGGATGGTCTCAGCACTGGTCAGTAGGTGGCACTGAAGCAGTACGAGAGCTCTCCGGAGGAGGCAACAGTGAGACCTCTCCCGTTTTATCTAGTTCAGGAGGGAACAGTCTCTGTATGTCATTCTTCTTACTCATCTGCTGTCTCTGAAAGCCACGCATGTTACGTTAGACCCTGCAGCTTTAGGGAACAGCTCTACAAAACGAACACCACAGAGTCCTTCTCCTGAAAGGAAAAGTAAAGCGTAACAAACAGCAACATTTACAAGAGAGATTTCTCCACAAAAGCAAGGAGGAGCATGTTTTAGATAACATTTATAGAAAGTCAAGAGAAGCAGAAATAATTTTTTTTTTTTTTTTTTTTTTTTAAGATTTACACTCCACTTGCAGTCCTCCTCAGGTGCTGTGGCTACTACAGTAGCTTGCATTTGTACGCATGCTCTGAGCTAATCCTCCTCTTCGGGCAAACCCACTTTGTAACAGACAGGCTGTCAGTGAGACCGGGCTGGCACATTCTGAGATTCTTGCATAATTTCTTTTTTTTTTCCTAATCAAGCCTGACACTTTTGCCCCAGGCAGCAGCAAAATAAAAGGCCATGCGCTATCAGATGGCATTGTTAGCCACAATACTGGAGGCTTCTGCCAACAGTGGTTAGAAAGTGGCCAAAGGGCTGCTGGAGGTGACAAGTCTGAAACAAAGCCTCTAAGATCAGCTCTGCAGCTGCCTAGCTGTGGGGGCACCTGAAATCCTTAGACAGTTGGGCTCTTCAAAGACTTGCGTAGGTGTTTACAGTTCTTTTCAGATCCCACTCCCTTTCCTGAGCAGGGGGAGAAGTGTTTTTGCAGGCAGAGTCAGCAAGGCTGTCACCACACTCAGATGGACAGTGCTGTCTCTGCAGCCAAGACATAACCAACTGCACAAACCATCCTGGTCCATCCCGCTGCAAAACAAATCACAGAATCACAGAGTTTCCTAGATTGGAAAAGACCTTTAAGATGATCTAGTCAAATCTTTAACCTAACACTGAGAAGACCTTGACTAAACCATATCCCTCAGCACTATGTCTACCTGACTCTTCAATACCTCCAGGGATGGGGACTCAACCACTGCCCTGGGCAAGCTGTTCCAGTGCCTGATAACCTGTTTGGTAAAGAAATCCTTTCTCATATCCAATCTAAACTTCCCTTGGCACAACTTAAGGCCATTTCCTCTTGTTCTATCACTTGTTACTTGGGAGAACAGATCGATCCCCACCTCTCTACAAATTCCTTTCAGGTCTCCACCTCAGCCTCCCTTTCTCTAAGCTAAACAACCCCAACTCTCTCAGCTGCTCCTCATAAGACATGTGCCCCAGGCCCTTCACCAGCTTTGTTGCCCTTTGTTGGACAAGTTCTAGAGCCTTAGTGTGCTCCTTCTGGTGAGGGGCCCAAAACCGAACACAGTACTTGAGATTTGGCTTCACCAGTGCTGAGTACAGGGGCAGAATCACTTCCTTATTCCTACTGGCCACACCATTCCTGATACAAGCCAGGATGCCACGGGCCTTCTTGGCCAGCTGGGCACACTGCTGGCTCACGTTCAACCAGCTATCAGTTAACATCCCCAGGTCTCTCTCTGCTGGGCAACTTTCCAACCACTCCTCCCCAGGCCTGTAACATTGCCAGGGGTTCTTGTAGCCAAAGCTCAGAACCCAGCACCTTAAATTACCTTTCCCAGAAAACTGTGTAATTCCAATAAGCCACTAACAAAATGTAACTATTTCTCTCCTTAGATGTACTTTCATTGGCTTATCTCAATCCGATTCTTTACTTCACAAATGCTCATGAAGTAAGGACCTCACTTAGACTGGAGTTTTGTTCTCAAATGCAAGTAGAGCCCATGAAGTGCATATGAGCTACTTATATCCATATTGGTGCTTCTTTTTTGTTTTCACTAGGATCCTATCAGTGCCTCAGAGAGGAGATACAGAATGTGCAGCCATCTGCCTGGCCTCTGCCTAGTAGCTCACCTGTTACATGCTGTGTCATACACAGTGCCTCCAGAATTTCTCAGTTGTCCTTCTCTTCAAAACAAAAAATCCCAAACAAGTAAAACCCTGTGATTTATGACTACCATGGATTTAAATAATAATAATAAAAAGAACAAAAAACTTTTATAAATCGATCCTGCCAGTATGCTACCTAACACCTAGGGAAAACTGAACTTCAAACCAACTCTTTTCAGTGTTAGAGCTGATGGTAACAGTTGTATATAAGCCATAAGACCATCTGTTCTGAGTCATTCTGAAATGCACTGTGAGAGCTGTGTTTTACACAGGCTTGCAGTGAGGAGGGCTGATCTCATCAGGACTCATAAACTAAGCAGAATCTCATTAATTTGTGGAGAGAAGACAAAAGAAAAGCCCAGGCTGGGCTCGCCAGCCCTAGAATGACAAATCTGTGTCTCAAATCACATCTTCTTAATTTTTATTATTTGAATAAAATACCAGACTTGTCTGTTTGCTTGCAACAGGATGCCACTGGCTGCCAGGTGGGACCAAGGGAACCTGCTGCAGCTCAAGTTTGCTTATTCCAGCAGAGCTGCTCTGAGGATAGGGCTGGCTGAAAAAGCACCATGTACCCAAGTTAGGTTAGCCAGCTTCTCCTGGCATACCCAGCAGCAGAGCAGACGAGCAGCCAGAACAATGCCCACAAGAAACACAGAGGTTTAGCTCTGGGAAATGGCTGGAGAAGAGTTGTTTGCAAAAGGCTAATGCTTAGCATGTGAGTTCTGATGGGATATTGAGGAATTTGAGGTTTTACTTGGTGGTTTGGGATGTTGATTTTTTTTTTTTTTTTGAGAAACAATGGTAAGGTTCTTAAGAAAAAAAACAAAACCCAAATCATCCAGTTCCAACTTCAATTTTTTTAAAGCATGGACTGGAATTTATGACTGTCCCGGTTTCAGCTAGAATAAAGTTAATTTTCTTCTAAGTGGCTGGTACAGTGCTGTGTTCTGCATTTTGGATGAGAATAATGTTGATAAGATGCTGGTATTTCAGTTGTTGCTAAGCAGCTTTAATACTAAGCCAAGGACTTCACAGCTTCTCATACTGCCCTGACAATGGAAGCTGGGGGTACACAAGATGCTGGGAGGGGACACAGACAGCTGACCCAAACTGGCCAAGGGGATATTCCATACCCTATAACATCATGCTCAGTATATAAACTAGGGGGAAAGCTGACCAGGGGGCCTCTGCTTGTGAACTGGCTGGGCATTGATCAGTGGGTGGGGAGCAACTGTACTTTGCATCACTCTATCATCATTATTATTATCCCTTCCTTTTCTGTCCCATTAAACTGTCTTTACCTCAACCCGTGAGTTTTACTTTTTTTTTTTTTTACCAATTCTCTCCTCCATCCCACTGTGTGGTGCTGAGTTGCCAGCTGGGGTTAAACTACAACTCAAGATAAGCTTATTTTAGAAGGTTTACTTTGCAACCCCATAAGCAGCACAAATACAGTTTAAGAATTATTCCTTTTGAGTTAGTGGTAGAAAAAAGAAATGCTTAATTGGTTACTGGTAGAGACTCTTCAATTCAAAAAGGAATTTCACTGTCATTAAACATTTCCTCGTATACTTAATAAAAAAGCATCACTGGACCCAGTATCCTGTCCTAGCTCCACACTGGGTAATTACATTATCCTACTGATGATCCTATTTAGCATACACTTAACTTAGATATTATGGAATTTCCTTTTCCAAAGTGCTATATTCAGGCTTAACACCTACTCTGGAAAAGGTAGTATTTTAGTACCAATGAGCAAACAGCCTTGTATTTTAAAACCAGGTGGGATAAGAAGAGCAGTGTATACAAATGTAACCAATACGCTTTAACACACCGCAAACTGTATCAACACAATAGCACTGAAGTGTTGATTATCTTTAAACACCAAGAGTTCATGGGCACATTTCTTTTTAACAGCACAATGGTTGTACATTAAAAAAAAACAAACCTGATATATTTTTGTTGTATTTTTTCAGTCTTCAAACATTTTTCTAACATTAAAGAAGACAGAGCAAGCAGAAGTAATTTAAAATCCTTGTATGCTTTTGTAATCATCTTCTCAAGAGCTTTGGCTAATCTAAATGACAGCAAAATAACAATAATGCTCTGGGCTAAATGTGCCTCAAATAAATTGATATTAAAACAATATGTAGTCAATTCTGCCAGCCATTAACTTGCAGTCACCTCTAACATGAAGTATGTCAGCAATTTAATCTCATGCAAACACCAATTCACACAGAATGCAGAGTGCTCTATCTAAGTGAAACGTCAGGGAGAGAAGAGTTATCTGCAGTGGAATTTGGCATGGACATAACATTAACACCCCAGTCTCGTCTATGATAACAAAAGGTCTGCCACCCAGTTTTCCACCAAGTTTAAAATAAGGTGCTTTTATGCCTGATAAAACTGTGCCAAGACATTACTTTACCAGTCTCTAAAGGAAGAGAATTACTAGTTTCACTTGTTGACAACAATGCTTTCTAGACTAGTATGTCTGTCTGCAGGACTCAAGCTCATCTACAGAACCACCTCACTGACGCACAGGACTTAGACTCATCTAAAATTTAAAAGGACATGTTTGTTCCACAACAGTTAAACCCAGACCCCTCGCTGCCTCGCAGAGCTGTGCACGCTGAAGTGCACATCATTATAAGGTATCTCAAGTGAATACAGGGGAAACAAAACACAAAGCTGGAGAAACTGGTACTGAGTGGAAGCCAACTTGAACTAGACACCCTATATCTGCTACGATCTATCCCTGTTCTGACCCAGATCTTGAAGCTACCTAGCAAATGACCTTCAGTGGGTGCAGGGTAACCAGTTTCTTTCAGCCAACTGCCCAGAGCGCATCAGCACAGAGCTGGAATATTGTGCCCAGTGGGGAGCTCCTCGCCACAAAAAACCTACCCCAAAACGTAGACATACTGGAGCTAGCCCAGAAGAGGAACATTGAATTGTTTGGGGCAGAAGAACATAATATTCAAGGAAAGGCTGAGTGAACTGGGCCTTTTTGGTCTTAAGCAGAGATGATGAGGGGGAGACATTACTGCTGTCTATATCTACCCAAGCAGAGGACACAAAGATGGAGCCAGAGTGTTCTTGGAAGAGCCTGGTGACAGGATAAGAATTTAAAAAAGCAAGTTGGAACATTGGAAATCCTGATTACATACCAGGAATTTTTATTTTTATGTTTTTTACCATGACAGCGGTCAAATATTGGAACAGATCACCCAGAAAGGTGGTGGAATCTCCATCCCTGGAGGTGTTCAAGACTACTGGATAGAGCCCTAAGGAACCCCTGGTTTGAGCAGGTGTTGGATTGAATGACCTATGGATGTTTGTTTCAGCACAGCAAGGTAGAGAGCAAAGAAATAAAGGATAAGATCTATCTATCTTTCACTATCTACCAACATCACAGAGAATCTAGAGGTTGAGACCATGTGGCTGCTGCTCATCAGTGAGGTAAAGGTTAGCCAAGCAAGACAGTTGAGAGGAGAGTTACAAAGTTTGCAGCTATGGAGTCATTCATTGCAGCTGGAAGTACATGTACACATCTGCAACTGTTGGAGTCATTCTATAACTTACTATGCACAAGTAATGTTTTCTGCTCTTCCTGATCTGAGTAGAACTTTTTCACCTTCCTGGACTGGCTTCATATTCCTCACACATTCATTAGCTCTCAACTACCACAACAGTAAGGTTTCCACAGACAAAAAGTCCTCCACAACAAGGAGGCTTTAGCTACCAGTGAACCATGAACTGCAGTTCAGGCATTCTCCACTTGCTACACTACCTTTGTATAAAACTTCACTGGAGATAAGGACCAATACATAGAATTTAAGGTGCTTTCTAACCTCAGTTGTCTAGAAAACACCTAAAGCTTCACAATGAAGACTACATCTGTGCTCCTGCCCACATGCATAATTCATTTCTACTCTACTGTGAAACACCACACTTCCTTAGAAGCCAAAGCAAAGATTGAGAATTAACTTCCCAGCAGCTTAAAACCACAATAAACTAGGCCCTAAGCACAAAATACGTTTCTTTGACCTGCCTTCTCCAACATAAAGACACCGCAGCACTGCATTATGAGCAAAACAACAACACCAAATATGCAGAATAGTAATACGAGAACTCTTTCAGAGCAAAAACTTCACCACACTTCTCTCCATCTGGCAAGAAAACAAGCAAACACATGGCAAGCATTAGCCAGCTTGCCAAACACGTGATGAGAGTAAGCTAAAATGCTGCATGGTAAGAACAGTTTAAGCAGCTCTACAGAATAGATAAATCTTTACCTCTCTCTCTGCTTGGCCCAGAGGCTATTCTCTAGACCATCACTTGAAAGAGGCTTAAGGCTTGGGAAAAAAAAAATTTGCTGACTTGCTAGTTTGCCTTAAAGCGTCCTCAGGTCCATTCACCTGGAAGAGAAACCTCAAACACCTTGCACAGGAAAAACCAGCACACTGAGCAGAGCCCAGAAACTTTCTTCTGTCAAAATAACCTGCTGTGGCAGGATGGGACCTATGAGCTAAAGTGTGGTATAATCAGTGTGTTAAAAGTTCACTTTCTGAGCCCTAAGCAAGTTACTTGGCCTCTCTGCTACAGTTCCCTGCTGTAATGGGAAGCATTAATTTCATTATCTCTCATTCTCTGCTCAGTTTATGAAGATCAGTAATTAATGTTTACTAACAGTAAATGCTAGGAGGCATGTTAGCCTACTTTTTTCCATATGAAATAATAAGCTAGGTGGATGTGCTTCCGGACACACGTTGTGGAATGTACTTCTATGTTATGTGCACCTTGGACTATGTCATTCAACACCACCAGCAGGAAAAAGGAGCTCTGGCAGCTTACCTGCCGTTTCAATGCAGGGGTACGAAGGAGGAGGTTTCTGCCATTTCCCATTAGCATCTTTCATATGGGATCTGTCTGAAGCAAACGTCTTCAAGTACAAATCTGCTCGAATCATTCTGATTTTCCTACATAATAACACAAAATTGTATCAAAAGATGCATGTATACAATACTGCATTAGTCACACTGAACAAGGGCCCTTTCCTCCCATCGGGGAGCATTAATTTAGTTAAATACATAAATCAGGAATGTTGTGCCAAGCAGTTAACTAGTTAACAAGAAACTACAGTAGGAAAGAAAAGGGCTTTTGATGACTAAGCTCTAGAAAACTAACACAGTGAATTTGTTTTACTGGAGTATAGCAAAAACCCTCTGTCAGTCTGTATCCATAGCGAGAACTTCACCTTAGATTTCATGGAATAACATTCATGGTCTTTAACTTTTATGTCATCACCTGTGAAATTCCGGACGAAGGCCGTCATCCAACCTAAAGGCCTCCAAGCTGTACACATCAAAAGGACAAGGAAACGGCAACACTGTGTCAAGATCATAAATGAAGTTCTGCTCCCCGTTGGAAACATGAAGAAGAATAACATGGTAGTCCTGAGAATAAGGGTAATTGCCATTAGTTAAACAGCTGTCAAGGAGAAACTGGCACAGGGAGTGAAAAAAAACAGCTTCCTAAAAGCAAAAGCTACAGATCCTTTCTTTAAATCCTGCTTTCTGCCCTTGAAGTATTAAGCCTGTAATGTTTCTGGCACCAGGAGAGAAATCTCCTTATGCCTGTCTCACCCACTGTGCCTTTCAAGAAACCTTGGTATTCTATCCATTCCTTTGCAACCTCCTTTGATTTAAGCCTGGACAGCTGAACTAAAAGTGTACCACTGCTCCTGAGAAAACTGCAAATCTCCTTCATGCCCCACACCAAAATGCAGTTGAGTAGGATAAGCATTTCTGGCTTAGACTTAATCCTAAATAATCTATCATACATTGCTGGGAGCTTTTAACACTAAAATTATCTAGCGCTCTCTTCAAATAAGAGATGTTGTACCTGTTGCATTAACACTGCAAATTTGAGTGCCGAGTGTTTAGCTGCTGAAAAAAATATCATGCAACTGAAAAAGCAGCAGATGGCTCAGATCAAGAGGACTGTAGGAATCAAATTCCTGTAGCAGCTCTTGAAGCTGGAAAAAAAACACAAAACAAAAAACACAACAAAAACACAACTACGGGTCCTATATTGCACTTTTTCAACGTAACTATTTTGCCTTGACACTTGGGTTTGGAGGTACAGTTTTATTCCTTAACTTGTAAGAAACATAGCTATGGTGGAGCCCTGGAGAAACTGGAGTTACTTAGGTCAGGTGCCAGGTACATACACCACTGTTTTCCAAAATTAAATCGAAGGTAGCTGTTAACAGCTTCCTAAAGCTGACAGTAAATCCACTCACACACACAAGAAAAGACTGAAGGAAGCACTGGCTTTTGACACTTTAGATATTAAACAAAACCACAAACAGCCTGTAATGAAAAAGAACTTGGGAAAACTACTTTGCCAGACCAATATACACACAGAACCGTATGCAACTATGTTTAGAATAATCCGTTAAAAGAAAAATCAACTACAGGCTTTACACATCCTATGGCCCATTGAAACATCAAAGGGGAAAAAAAAACCTAACTTTCAATCCATGAATTTTTAAGAGAAATTCAGATTCTGTGGTGGACTTTCCTGACCCTCCTGTTCTTTTTTAGATCATCTACATAATGCTTGGATCTCTTTTTAAACGAAACCCTTCTTGTATTATAAATATACTGATATTCTGGGATAGAATGAATGAATCAGAAATCACCAAACTTCAGAAGTTTGCAGAATTTACAAAACAGAAATTGCCACAGGAAATAGAGCTTTTTCCATGTCAGTTAACAAAAAGTACTCTGTAATGATATATTATTTGAAAGGAATTCTGTAGTGGCAATTAATGAATTATATTCCTCAATCAAGTGACATTCCAAAGTCAACATTTATGGGTCAGTTTAATTGCTGACAGCTGGATACATATATTGTTTATATTCTTCTATCCTTTGTCAGGCCTATATGAATATTTTCATCCATATGCTTCTTGCATCTACTTAAAATTCGACAAAGCTGGTAGCCTTAACAATATCCAGATGATAATTTTCACAAATCTGTTATGTACCCTTACCAATGTTAAATTTGTCACCTGTAGCTTGTACTGTTTGCCCTGCTGTTAATTTACTATGAATGGTAAAAAGGAGCACCAGATTTAGGCTCTTTATAAATCTGTTGTAAAAGAATAATAAATATTAATACAGAACTATAGAATGGTTGAGGCTGGAAGGGACCTCAGGAGGTTATTTGGTCCAACCACTCTGCTCAAGAGGGAACATCTACAGCCAGCCGCCTGGGACTGGGTCCAGATGGCTTCTGAATATCTCCAAGGATGGAGACTCCACAACCTCTCTGTGCAACCTGCTCAAGTGCTCCATGACCCTCAAAATTAAAAAGGTGTTTCTTTATGTTCAGATGGAACATAAACATAACAGTTTGTTATGGTGAAGATGGCTGACACTGCCCATGTCTGATCTTGCAGCTAGCAACTACAGAAGCACTCAAAATGACTGAGAGAGAACAGAAGGCCTTACCCAGAGAACAGGCTCATCTCCATGTCCTGATTTCTGTTTCCAGAGGGGAATCTGAAAGTTTTAAGTTACAATACGAAGTGAATAAACATTTCAGATTAATACAGATTCATTTCAGGTTAATTGGTTAGTTCTTTGCTACCCTATCCACTTCAAGAACTTACATTTGTGCTGCAGTCAGAAAATTCTCTCCAGCTACTAACTTTCAGGAGTATGAAGTTGGAGATACTATTGTGGACACGTGAGATAATCACTCTCCCAAAGCGAGAGATTATCGGGCTCACAGGGACACCATGCCTCTTCCCATGGTCCTGAATGCACTGGACAGCTGGAAGATCTCAGGTGATGTGGTTTCCCTGCCTCTCGGCCAAAGTGAGCTACAAGAGGGTTTGGGGCTATGTCGCTCTTACAGGTCGGGCTGCAGTCTAAAGGCCTGGGACCATGTTTCATCTATGTAAGGCTGTGGTCCCAAGGCCTGGGACCACATCCCACCCACACTGGGCTGCGGTCTGAAGTCCTGAATCTCTCCATAGCTGCCTTCGCATCGCATCTCATCCACTCACCATCCTCCTGTCATTGGATATGAAAACAGCATAAAATTCTTCCAAAGGGTATCGATCCTGACTCCTGATGTAGTCACAAAGTTTCCAAACATTTTCTTCACTGTAAAACACAAGAATGACTTACTTTCCACCACCCCACACCCCAGAGTTTCACTTCCGTCGATCAGAACCGAGGGGAAGCGGTGCCTGCCGGCAGGCCGCGCAGCGGGTCCCAGCTCTGGCCACAGGCTCTCCGGGTCACAGCCCGAGCCAGGGCACAGCCGGGCGCAACGCGCCATTACCGCTCACGGCTCCCAGCGCCTCCCGAGGCGGGTGCTGAGGAGCCGCCCTCCTCACAGCGGGGCACTCGGCCCCCGTCTCCGCCGGCCCCGCGCACCGCCGGCGGCCCTTACCTCTCGTTTTAGTGATGTGACTTAACTTGAGTACAAAGATGAAACAAACAGGCATGCAAAAAATTCATTATTCTACA